>QVRM01005354.1:1047500-1238883 GCA_003439945.1 Dermanyssus gallinae
TTGAGGTTGTTTACCATGTCACCGTTACTATATGTCTAAGTCAATTTGGCTTTCCAGTCCACGTAGCGTTCCCACCAAAACGTATACGGGAGTTTGACCAAGTTACACAGTACGGCAGAAATACACAAATCGACACTCGCTTATTTTCGTAGCGGTGCCTTTATTTATTTTCCTGGATCGTACTACGGTTTTCCTTTATACGTTTAGTCAACATAGGTTTAGTGAAACACACCATTACACATCTAATTACCTAACGCTACCCAAGCGTTGTCTGAACTGCTTATTAGCGGCTGCTGCGAGCTATTACAGCGAAGGTAGGCGTTAGATTAAAGCATGGCGTCGCATGGGGGGGTATTTATCGCCGTTAAACCGTATAGGTACTTGTCCGGAGATGGTGCAGTTGGGACGCTAAAATGCTTGTAGATAGTAATACATACATATGAGCGGAAACATAAACGCGCAAATTTCTATGCTTCTCTACGAGTTGACGAGCACGCGCCGTGCAAAGCTTAGCCGTGGGATAAACAGGGTCGGATTGAAATATAGCGTCCACCTGTCTCTAGCAAGATGGTCCACCGTTTTTTTACGAAAGTGTGCTAACCTCGTTATGAAAGTCGAGCTAGTAGATGGCGGTAGAATTACGGAAGAAGCCAGACGTGCCAGACTACCTGGACGCTCTTAACGAAGCAACCAGAAAGCAACTCAAATGAACCGGCGTGTCAGCTTGGCAGATAGAGAAACCTGTCAAAACTAGTAGCAAGTTCGACAGAAGGAAGGTTGTCAAGGCAAACTAAGAAGTTACCAGCAATTAGTCTATGATACTACTTACGTCCACTGACTCGCTGGAAATAAAAACATTCTTATATTATTTTCGGAAACAAAAATCCTCGTGTTTTCCGGTTCCAAAATATATGAGAAGGGGACGGCCGTGAGAAACCTACGCGTAAGAAGTCAAAGGATGCCTGCGTTGTATAAGGTAGCCCAACAAGCAAACACCAAGCGGCCCTCAATAACACATTAGCATGCGCTTTATGGTCAGCAAAGGTATCATGTACTCAGGAACCAACTGGACCAACTTTGCAATATGACAAACGCCGACCAGATAGGCTAATCTTAATTCTCTTTGAGACGGGCCGTGCTCTAATTTGACACGTCATTGTGACTGACTCTCACTCCTTCAGTCGTTGGTTATGGGGCATATCATCTGGGCCTAGCCCAGAGCTAACCCCACCCAACAAATCACATTGCGTAAGCACTCTAAACTCCATCGCACACATAATTGCATTTCCCTTGCGTTCGAGACACGGGGAGAGTCCGGTCCGCCGACTGTACAACTGATTCACAAGATATCTGACCGACTAATAGCTTCCACTGGAGAAGGGCGCGTAGGTGATTTACTCTTCCAGCGAGCCTCGGGTGCCATCTAACGAGGCAACGTCGCAGCCTTGCCAGGAGTTCTAAATGATTCTAACCTATGCTGGTAACCTTGTATACGAAATGCGGGCAAGGGGTTAATATAGTGTCAGACCATTCAAATAAACAAACATTACCCTCAACAAGCGACACGTTTAACCTCGCTCTGGTTCAACACAAGAGATTAAAATGCCGCTGCATATCAGCCGGTACTGAGGGCGTGCCTCAGCGGTAGGAAGATAGATGAAAAAATCTTTGAACCAATGGGAGGGGGCAGATCCTTCAAGTGAAAACAAGATTGCAGGCGTCGGAAATAGCTGACAGTATGTGCATGAAAAACAATATGTACAATCAAAATTATTATTATTATTATTATTATTATTATTATGAGGTCTAAATCCAGCCACTGGCTTCACATTCGACACTAGTACGTAAATCATTCGTAACTGCAAATCGTTTAAATAATTGCTTTACTCCAACGCTTGCCTCAAGAATTGACCATCTCTTCGATCGCTCGTGACCTACTGAATGTGTTACTTTAAATTTTTGAGAAGCAGCCTGAGGATGCAAGCGTGTCAGTCAAGAACGAAGGGTTCGTAAGGGCTTCTTTCTTCATAGAGACTGTGTGTGAAATTCCGGCTTGCTTCACGCCCCCCCCCCCCAAAAAAACTTAATTCATGATATATCTTTAGTTGACGAGGATCAGCTAGCGCTTCCAAATTAGCGACTCTTCGTCGAGGTACAGGTGTACCCGATGCGGATTTTTCTTTGGCCACGTTCCTGGCTGCAGCCATGACGGCTTTATCCATTCTCGTTGGAATCGTAGACCAGCCTCCAACTTCTCCAGCAGAAACAGCTGTTTCACTAGTCGGCTCTGACGGATCGTCCTCCTTTTAAAATGCATCTCCACTTTCAAGAGCCCTCTCCATCATATCTGTTAGCCTGGCCTCTCTCCGTTGGCTCTCCTTGGCAGCAGCTGATTCTCTTGAGGACAGTTTGGTTTCAAAGCACTTTGCACTACACCTTTGACTTTCGCCGTCGCCGGTCCGTCTGGTAGATGATAGCGGGAAGTAGTCAGACCTGCCACAGTAGAGAGCGGGTGATCCTGGCCGAGATGTGTGAGGTGAACAACTTGCCGTTGACATGGCTAACGGCGATTCGGCGCTCTGTGCCGATTTATCGGCATCTTGAGAGCAGAAAACTGGCTGTGTTATGGAACCATCTTGCCTTGTACCTTATTGCCTTCCGACGGTTTATCCAGTATGGTCTACCTTGTTTTTAGATTCGAAAAACAAAACAACTTCGGTGAGGCAATCAGCACACAGTGATAACACTACTGTGGATATGAATCCAGCCACTTGTGAACTTAATGACTACCGCTAGGAAAGAACGACCAGAGATTCAAGCATGACGTGTGCAGTTGTTACCCTGCCTATAATTCTGGTCACACTTGAAGAAACCATTTTAAATGTTGTTGATGCTCGATGTTGGTGGCTTGCTTGATCTGCAAATTGATCTAGCTTCACCTAATAAGCATGCTTGCATATAAAAAGCTTTTAGTGTTTAGATCGTTTATTGCAAAAGCCGAATTTAGAAACAAAGAAGAACAAATGTTAAGAAAGTTAAGAAATATATTAAGAAAATAATGACATGATCAGAGCATTTATAAGCATGTGCTATCCGTTTTATTTTTGCAGTGTTGGTCACTTGTAAAGAATAAACGTTAGCCTTAACGTGTATACGTTATTAAAAAGAAGGTCTTGTGTGTATAAATATATATATATATATATATATATATATATATATATATACACATATATATTTATCAGCTGTCACGTACTACTACAACGACTTGTTGTTTTCTGCTACGCCACTGGTTGCCCGATAGACGTGGTAGCTGGGCGGACACATACTTCCGTAGTGAAGTATTTAGTGTCATCTCTGTAAGGAAGCGTTCGACAGGAAGATTGACAGCGCTCTAGCTCGATAGGTTTCCCGAGTGGACGTACACATCTTCAACCTCAGGAGGTGCGCCTGGCGGTGTCTGCCGTTTCCGTCAGACGTCTTCACGTGCTCCGCAGCCGGCGCAAAGAAGGTTTTCGGCCAAGGAACGTGACCTTCTCTGACCTTCCGCCCTTATTGTCCGCCCGCATAACATCGCCCTATGACTAACCCTGTTGCGAACACGGTTTACCTGGCGGTGTTGATGAAAGAGAGAGAGAGAGAGATCGGTAAAGAGTGCCTTTGATAAGCCTTTGACGGGATAAGAACAAGAAGCCCGACTGCCTCGTCTCATGGATCTACGGCTGTGCAAGTTGGTAACACACGAGACATTATTGTCTGTGTAGCAAAACTTCAACTAAGTGTGTTTAAAATCCTCTTTTAAGCCACCTGAAATCAAAATTATTTTAGACTTAGGCAGGCCAGCGACGGTATGATATTTATTAAGATCTTGGAGTGGCACTCGAAGGTAGGCATGTGTGGGCAGAAATAGACAGATGATGTATCTTTTATAATAATAATAATAACTTTGCCACAGGCAGACTACCCCAATTGGGGGCCCACTGCGGCTTTTTCCTCCTTAGATCTTGTTTTTCAGCCACGAGGTTAACACACCTTCTTACTTGTTACTTGATTCTCCTTTGGATGATAGGGCTAATTAGGGCAGTTGGACAGCCCCCCTACAAGAAAAGCGACTAGCAAGCCTAATTAATAGAGCACCTTCTGTTGCTGATAGAGCCAGGCTTCGAGCTGTTAGTAGTCAAGGGGCTGGAGCTTGGTTACAACCCCTACCCTGTCCGCTAATTGGAACTGTGTTAGACGTCGAGACGACGCGTATAAGCGCAGGGCTGCGGCTTGGTGTTGACCTAGTCGTGCCCCACCGATGTCGTTGTGGTGATTTCGTGAACGCATTGGCCCATCATGGCCTGTCATGCGCGTTGAGTGCAGGCCGACGAGCGCGTCACTCCGCTTTAAATGACACCTCTAGTCGCGCACTTAGATCTGCCGGCTTCCCGTGCTTTCTAGAGCCCCCGGGTCTTTCGAGGGATGATGGCAAGAGACCTGACGGTCTGACTTTGAGGCCCCTTGAGCGTAGCCGCATGCTTGTTTGGGTCGCAACTGTAACCGACTCATTAGCCCCTTCGATGCTCGGTGCAGGTGCGGACCGAGATCGAGACTATGGGAGCTGCAAATCCCCTTACGCTCAAGCTGATTCAGCGGGTCGGTAAAGCCTCAATCTTTCGACAGGAGACTCGAGGGCATCCGAATTCTTGCGTCAGAGGCTGTCGCTCGACATTCAACGAGGAAATGCAGCGTCTGTTCGGGGCACATTGTTGGCCTGGGCTAACCCTAAGTTAGAGAACCCGTGATCACACGTTCGCGCGGAGACAATTGTCCACTCCAAAGTGCTAACATAGGGAAGTTATATGAATAAAGTAGGAACTGAAATAATGGCAAAAAAGCCAGATAATAATAATAATAATAATAATAATAATAATAATAATAATAATAATAATAATAATAATAATAATAATAATAATAATAATAATAATAAGCAAAATGAGCACACGCAATAATGTGAAGTATCTTCGTTCCTTCTCGTGATTAGCGTACATGATTTTGCATGCCAAGTGCACAATTAATTAAAATCAACTAATTACTTTAAATGCTAAACATCGCAGCTGCGGTACGGCAGAGTGTTATTGCTTAAACAAACGAACTTGTTCCACCTATTCAATAAGAATATTAAATACCAAGATCTCGACAAACATTACTAATTGAGTTACATGTGGACCGATATCAGCTTACCCACGTCTGAGCAGCAAAGCGTCAAAATGGCAGACCTGCAAGCTGTGCAAGACCACGGCGTGCCGGACCTACCAAGGTTAGCAATTATCCAATTACAAAATTCATACCAATATGTGGTACGCATTTTAGAAGCACACAACAGCGCCGAAGCGATAATGCTAGCAGAGCAAAATCAAATGTCGTATAACAATTTTCACGAGAAGATTCGAAACGAGAGATTTGTGGATGATCTCGATCCCTCCGTGTGAATAGCAGGTCGCCGATTTCGACTCCACCGTCGTCCGCTTTCGGATTTACAGAACATACGGAGTAAGCAGTAGGGGAGGCTAGCCATACAGGCGAAACAAAAACACGAACAGATGATAACAAAAATCAGTGTAGACAACACATTAACTCCAAAATCATTTTTTTTTTTTTTTTTTTAGGCCAAGAAGTTGTATATATGCGGTGTTTGTAGATTTAAAGGCAGCGTTTGACGTAGCGCCAAGGAATAAAATAGTTGAAGAGTTGGCAAAATCGGGAGTGCCGGGAGCAGTTCTGAAGTTACTTATTAATATGTTAAAGCAGAACACGGTGCAGATTGATAACGGGGTCGGTATTGCGGGAGAAGTGGCTCAAACCACAGGCGTCGCACAGGGCGATGGACTGAGCCCATTGCTGTTTTCCGTACTTTTGGGTGGACTACCAGAGTGGATAAGGGCGGGCTGGACCCAAGAGTGGGCCAGAATCTTACTGTACGCTGATGATGTGGTCATCTTTGGTGGCAGCCTTTTCAGGGTGAAACGAGCCATGAATCGACTAGTTACATTCATGGATGAGAAGGGCTTGAAGGTTAACTGGGGAAAGACAGTAGCTATGAAATTCCGAAGGGGCGGCCGTATGGCCAGGGGTGACGTGATCCAAGTCAGGGGAACAGAAATTAAATTTGTAAACAAATTTACATACCTAGGCATAAACTTGTCAACAAGCGGTAGCAGTTTTCGATTACACATCCAGGAGAGGCTCAGGAAGGCCACCATCGCAGCTGTGGCAATTAAATGGCCACATATGCTTTCAGTTCATGCAGCAATTGCTCTTTTCGGGATACAGATAGCACCCATAGCCACATACGGCATTCCACTAATATGGGATAAGTTGGGAGTAGGCGAATTGCGTTTAATTGATGGGGTAAGGTTTTTCTTTTTAAAGAGGGTTTTTGCGCTTTCGAATACATGCAGGAATAGAATTGTTCACGTCTTGGAGGGTGGCCCGCTGCTGACGGAAGAACTACAAAAACGATTTAATCTGAAGAAAACGTGCGCCTTTGAAGTTTATATGCGAAACTGGGAAACCAAAATTAGTGAGGTGGACATAGGTATTTATGGAACAGCAGCAATGACGAGCACTGAATGGCGGGGTAGCGGTGTAATAGATCGACATCTAACGACGTGGAGGGTTTTCATGAACCACAGGATGAATGTCAATGCAAACAATGCTGGAGCAAATGTGATCGATACCACGCCGCGGTATGCCCGGCGGTTAGGTCTATAGCAGAACTAGCAAAACGCTAGATTGTTGGCGTCTCAAAACATTTTGATGTAACATAAACACATTTACCCAGTTTGGGTGTTAATAAAACAAATAATTAAAAATTTACCAGACAAAAATTAAGTATAACGAATGTCATCTCTGAAACGTGGAATCCCTTAAATCGCTCCATAAGATCTTGGGAGAAAACGAATTTAAATACTTACGTAGGACTTTTTTGGCCAGCACTGGGATACTTGAACTCTAATTAGAAGAATTTCTAACTTGAGTTCAAAGCAAATATAAGGCGAAGCCATTATATTTGCTTAACGGACGCAGTGCAGTTAAAGTGCTCCTGTCACCGGGGCGCCACAATTTTTTTCCGTAATTCGTAACTGGATGACCACTCCCTCAGTCACTGCAAAGTAAATTCTGATTTGCCATGATTGATCGCAGCGTAAACATCCGCTATAAAAGCTAAGCAAATAAAACAAGGTTTTCAACTGCGCCGACCCACGAATTATATCGATATCATCGATAATACCCTTAATCAATCAATCAAACGCACTTTTATTTTGCCAAAGGGGGACATGTTATAATATTTATATTTTACAAACTGTTACCTAGAATCATAGAACAGTCAAGTTACGTGTGTGCCGACATCTGCGCCACAAGCATTTTGAGTTCTCAGTGCCCTAGCCATCCGCCATGAAAACATGTTATTTACGCGATCCGTCTTTGCAATTTGTTTAGACGAGATGGTGCGACCGCGTCTAAGATTGTTTACACGAATGGTAAAATAGTTAGATACATTTGATGATTTTATAATTTAATTGTACTTGCGATAGTCCGCCCTGGACCGCAGTTCCCAAACAGGGCTTAACACAATAGAATTGTAGGCAATGTTACACCCTATTGAGACACGACGGACTTCCTCTGTACACGTTCCATTGCTTTAATGTATTTGCCTAAGTATGGCCGCCAAACCTCACAACAATGCGTAAATTTAGGAACAACTAAACAGTTATAAAGCCTTATGTAGAAATTGCAATCATTAATTATAAAACGGCGAAATATTGTATTAGATATAAGAGAAGTTTGTCGGATGACTTGTGTGATGTGAGCGCAGTTCCGGTGTCACCGTAACCCCGAGGTCCCTAATGCTAGTTTAAAATAGGGACAGCCTCACCATGCAGCATGTAGTTATGGGCTCTTTTTAAACACAATAAGGGAACTGATATGAGCATTTCGTTATCCACACACCATTTAGAAACTGCCTCAATTGCACTCTGTAGAACTTGTTTTTCACCAGCAGTGTTAGATGGTCCGTATAGTTTTAAATCACTAGCATAAAGCTTATAAGTTATCGAATCAGGGATGACGTTTTTAGGATCTAAAATAATTATGCAAAATAAAAGTGGGCCGAGGCTTGATCCCTGAGGAACTCCAGAGGGGCACGCACCTGACTCACTAAAGCTACTGTTTACCCGAACGCAGAACTCTCTACAAGTAAGATAACTGGCAATCCATGACAAAGAGCGAGTATCGACATTCAAGTACCTAAGTTTCTGTATAAGCTTTACATGGTTTACTCTATTAAATGCTTTATACTTATTAATAGCAGATGCCGTACAGTACCCACTAGATTGCGCCAGCACATTCACATAGAATATAAAATAGCGTATGCTGTATTTGCTGAGATTAATCTTTGCCGTATTTGACAGTACATCCAGGGACTGACTATTAGCAACAATCAATCAACAGTTTGTTATCGCCGGGTCACTATACAATCTTATCTGAGCTATGCTAAGCCATAATGTCACTCTCATTAGAAATCTTTCTTATTCCTTCTATACGTAGCTGCTCTGAGAAATTTACTAAGATAAATAAAGGCCTTGCAAGGCTTTTTTACAGATGACCTGGTAATTCTCACAAAATTAAGAGACCACCAGCAAATCTATTTTAGCGAGGCTTACAAGTGCTGTCTCCATAATCAACTAGACATCAACACGGCAAAGCCGAAGTTTTTTAGTTTAGCTATTTTAGTCGAAGGGGGACGTATGTCACTATTTCGGCAAGCTAAACAGAGCGTTCTTAGAGTTAGTAAGCATTTTCACCTACCTGGACGTATCCTTTACACCACGACTCTCATTTAGCAGACACGTGGAGGAAAAACGGGCCACTGCAGCAATAATCTTCATAGGTAGGCTCCGCGATGTAGACTCAAAGGCTGCGATGAACATCTTTATTGTAAAGATAGCCCCACTAATCCGCTACTGTACACCAACTTTTATCACGTATATGACCTTCGCCGATCTTCAGAGCACACAGATTGGATAAAATGGTCGGTTTTTCCTAAAACAAATTTCTAACTGAAAGCGTTTTTGCCACACTCATTTAAACTTATTCAAAAAAGACTCTTGATTGAAATTCTAATATCTAATATAAATAGCACCACTTTATAATTATACAGGATTTTAGAGAACAATGAAACCTAAACTTTATAGTCAAGAAACAGGCGGAGGGACGAGCTTTTAGATCTGAACGACAAAAGCAATGCGACACAGCAAAGAAATAGAACGATCGTATGTAAAACACCGTGACATGAATACCAGCACTGTGTATGTCTAGCAAAAGGGCATATTGGGGAGGCCGCAAACCTGACATTTATGGTATGCCTTCGCCACATGCCACATGTAGTCTCTCTCCCTGTTACCTTCAAGCGTAACTCATCTGGGTGTCGTCACCCTGTGCCAGCAGGGCCAGGCGGCAAGCCATATTAGAATCTCGCAATAGCGAATCAATACTATTGCGATACTATCATCTGTTCGAGGACTGCGGCTAGAACGTGGGTTTGAGGCTGTCGAGGGTGCTCGCCTCTCGGCCCTCTGGAACTGCTGACTCCTCGAACCACCCAATTGTTGAGATCTAGACACTGACATCGTGCTTTAGCGTGCACGCTCGTTAATGGAAAACCTCTGATTTGGTTAGTACACAGCCTAAACTAGAACATAGGTTCAAATTGTGAATTCGTCATTGTAAAAAAAGAATGTTTTGGTTCTACAGTGAAACGAAATCAGTAAATGTATTCTTCTGTTACCGTTAGATGTTATTTTTTTAACACATCCGGTCGGTTTGCCTATACGTTCGAGCACATGTGTGTCTACACACAATATTTCCTTCCTTTGACAATGATGATTGGATGTATCAGTGCAAAACCGTACACGGGCATTAGCCTTACGGAAAAACAAATGAAGTGATGGTCATCGCACATGTTATTAATAAAACGCACTTATATTAAAAAAAAAATATATCCCCTTCTGCTGCGGGTTGCACGTGTGTAGCAATCACGTTCATTCTCTCGCCTTCTACAACGACGCAGCTGTTCTTTATTATCCTCTTATCAATCTGAGACGAAAGAGTGCGGGGCCAAACCAGGACTACTAGAAGCATTGGCTGCAGTCTGAGCCACTCTTGGCAAAATATCTTTGTTTCTTCCTTAATCTACTACTTAAATAGAGCATGCGATGGAGGACAGTTACCAGGAGCCTGGCACATCGACGCGCTTTCCCTGCTATTTAGGGGCAAGCATGACAGTGACAGGCGAGATCCAAACGTATACCGTATTGTAGCGTCTGAAAGAGCGCCGAAGAAGATATTTTACAAGCTGGTAATAAAACGGAATGAGTACGTGGCCAACCAGATGCCTCTGCCGCAGCAATTCGGTTTTCGGAAAAGTCGGGGAACGCATGATGCCATCCATGTACTTCACTAAGAGATATCAATCAGACTATGAACAAGATGGTAACTTGTTGTCCTGTCGTTCCAACGAGAGAGAAAGTGCGGAGATCTTTGTTGTAGAGTTCGGACAACCAACACAACCAACCCAGTGGTACTTAGTGCACTGCTGCGAGCAGAACCGACAAATACACTGAGTACTATACTCAATCAGGGTAATAACAAGTTGTGATTGAACAAAGCCTTGGAACAAGCATTTCAGTATCTCCCGGTATAGTTATTCCGACACGCATAGGTTGCTGGGTCATCCCACAGCAGAATGCGGGTGAAGCTAAACGTGGGAACCCCGCAACGAAACCCACTGTGTTGCATCTTCCTTACTTTAGGACAAAAACTAGAAATAAACGCCATGAAGACCAAGGCTATGAAATTCAGGCGAGGTGGTCGATGAGCCGTCAAAGACGTTACACGTTGCAGCGGCCTACCGTTAGGATGTTTTTAACACTTTCTGGTATTTCTGGGTTTGGTTTCACTTTACTAAAGCGACGTCTGCTATGCGTCTGCCTGCCTGGCCATTACGTTGCATTGCCTTAATGGAATGACATACCGAGAGCAGTTGATAACAATCTAAGTAACAATGTTAAATGCATACTCATTATGAGTGAAATAAATGTATAGTTGTCTTCTATTACGAGGACCTTGCCCCCGTGAACACTAAAGGATTAACTTTACTCAGCGCTGATGTGGGCAGAAGTCTTTCTTAGCAGTCTTGCAGTTCCGTTACAGCTTAGGACTGTCTTGGCTTCTATTCGTTGTTTACCGCGAACGTTTCGTTTTGATTTGCCCCAGTCATGTGGGCGTGCATGCTTCTGCCGTTGATGGCTGTCTTGCTGCGAGCGTGGGCCGTATCGGGACGACTCCAGGACACGCACTGAATTGAATAGCGACCTAGTATTGCTCGAGTTCATATTTACATACAAAAATTCTAATATATTTTATATATATATATATATATAATGTATTGAATTTACACCGTCACATGTTTACAAGTGTGTACACAGCAAATGGGTGATCCAGCTCCTCCGTACGATACAGCGTTGTAACAACAAAGTACGCCCAGGTTGCCTATAAACACTCTCTCATAACACAAAGTAGTGCAAATAAATAGTCAACATGTGCGCAATGAAAAGTTGAAAAAGTATCTCGTTGGACGTTCATAATTACGGCACTGAATCCAAATGTAAATTTCACAAACTCGGTGGTACGGAGGTTCATCGCGTTCCGCCGCTATGCTCCGTCGTCAGTGGCAATAGCCAGGGCACGACCAGCTGTGAGGTCGAGCGTAAACGAGAAGGAATGTATTCGTGCGTACGGGGTACGTCGTCTGGCGCTAAGCCGAGAGATCCTCGTCGTTTACACAGAAATAGCCCGCGGCGTCCCCTCGAGATCGTAAGTTGATCTATGACAGAAGCATGCTTGAGTCGTCACGACGTCCTTCGTCTATCGTTGCGTAGGTGTGTGCCTGCCACGTAATACGGACTGGCCCCCCAGGGCAGTAAAGCCACCGTACGACCACACCAAGAGCAGCGGCCTGGGGAGGCGTGCAGGGGGGGGGGGGGTGAAGAGTGCAAGAGGGAGAGACATAACTTCTATTCCTAGTTTCTATTGCTACTTACTGCGCTGCTCACCGACTAATGGCCACTATAAGTGAAGCATATGTAGTTGCGATCCGTAGAGCGTGTCACACCGTCTATTGTAGTAAAAGAGACAGCAAAACTGTGTGGAGTTTTTGTTTGATTGTAAAACCACCAAAATATAGCCCTCTGGTGTGCCCCAGTTGAGCCGACAGTTGCGAACGTAGCCAAAGCTCGCATCGGCGCACGCCGAAAGCATCCGCACACCTCTGGGCCCACTCACTACATTTGCCCACGGCTGCACATTAGTATGCCTAAAATGTATTTACACAATTGTAAAGTCGGAAAATGGAGTTGATGTTAGTGTAGCGATTAACTTCGATGTTTGTTGCATTGTACTCGCACATTGTTAGCGCTGGCCTCTGCAAATACTAGACACTTTTTCTCACATTGTTTGTCTGTCTACACATGCACACGTCAATGTTTGTCTACACACCCTCACGCCCTATCTACACATATATCTACACATATCTACACACAGCGCACACTGTGCATAGTAGGGTAGAAGGCGAGTGTTTGCGACAAGAAACGGAATCGTTTCCACCAAGCATCAGCATTCTACTCTGCTTTAGGTCTTCTTCGGGATTTGGCCGTCTGGCCAGTCGGCGCCAATCCTCATCAACGTGTCAATTAGCAAGCACGCCAAAGTCGGCATAGAGCGGCGGCGGCGGCAGCGGCAGCGACAACGCTTGACACGTTGTGGTCGCATCTTGCTCACAAGCTACTACTACTACGGTACGCGTTCTGTTTCGTCTTCGTCCTGTTTTTCTTTGCCACAGCCCACGCAGGCGCCCTGTACCGCATTACGTGCTTCGATCAAGTGCTTTGTTTGTGCCTGAATCCCCTTCTGGCCATGACGTGGTTCTTCCCAACGTCGTCGTCTTCGTCGTCGTCGTCGTCGTCGTCGTTGTTGTTGTTGCGTTGTTGTTGTTGTTGTGTTGTTGTTGTTGCTGTTGTTGCTGTTGTTGTTGTACGTTGTTTTGTTGTTGGGTTGGATCATCTTTTCCCCAACATATCGACGTATCCGGACGTGTCTGGACGTGTCGCCCAGCCCCACCCTCGACTACATGATTGCTCAATTATGGAAGCATGCGTGCATTGCGCGAGTAGTGTACGACAGCAACAATCGTTGGCAGCCTTGCAGCCCTTGCACGATTCTGCTTCCGTATTGCAGCAGCTCCGCTCAGTGGGGGCGGCTGTGGTGGTGGTGGTGACGATCTTCTTCTGCTGCTGCTGCTGCTAATGACGACCGCCATTACGCTTGCCGCCTACGGCAACAGAGCCGCCCAAATTGCGTTGTCTCGTTTGCGGTGGCGATACGAGCCATCCGCCGCGGCCGCCGCCGCCACAACCACGCATTGAACCACCATTGCGGTGCTGCGGTATGCGAGGGCAGGCACTGCTCTCCGCTCTCTGCTGCTGCTGCACCAAAACGACGACTCGGTGTAATCCAGCAAATTTAGCTCTAGGACCGGCAATGCGAAGCATGCGACTAAACAGGCGATAGATCATCTCATGGTTAAATGAGATATCACACATACCTACCTGCTCGAGTAACACCGGTTTGCCTGTCCCGGGGCAGGCAAAAATACACAAAATGCGCAACATTAGATCGCTGATCGGGAAGTGCACACCCACCCACTTATTATTATTATTATTATTATTATTATTATTATTATTATTATTATTATTATTATTATATTATTATTATTATTATTATTATTATTATTATTATTATTATTATTATTATTATTATTGTTATTATTATTATTATTATTATTATTGTGGAATCAAGGAATTAAGTCTCCTTAGTCAAATAGCCTCATATGAACGGCAGTCGGCAAGCGCTAGCGTGGTTGCTATATAATAATACGCTACGAATTGAGTCTTAAATGTAGTATTTCGGTAATATATTCAGTTACCAGTGATTACGAGTGTAGACAATATTTCCCTTCCAAATATGCGTAATACATAAGCTGACAGATAAATACATTATTTACTATAAATAGCCTTCTGCTAGAAACTCCAGTCATCCTAACCATTAATATTCATCAATATCATTAAGAGAGTGAAAAGCGTACGAGTGTCGTAACTTAAAGAAGGCCAAAATAACAGCATACTTTCTCAGTGATAGCGGAGATTCTTCCAGATATGGCGGGGCTGCCCTACCATACTGACGTGCAGTGAAGACCTTAACTATAAACTGTTTCTGACGGTGATCTTACTGATGAGTTACATGTTGTGTATCTGCATTACGCTCTGCGTAGGACTTGCATCTGTTTGGCATTCACAACTTTTTTTATTGATAAATATGTTACAACAATTGTTTAAGGGAACTGCTTGCGCTTTACTTCGATGTGGTGTGGCCCAATCGTATTGAAAACCTCAATAACTTACCCACCTAAGCGAGTGACTTGTTTTTTTATTATATCGGTGCATTAGTATAGGGTGCACATGCTATGTTCAATAAGAACTATAACGCTGCGGAATCCCCGGACGCGATAGTCCGAGCCGTTCCAGGACACCTTCTGGGTCTCTACAGCTACAGGTGAATGCACGTGTGGGTATATGGGACTCAGTTTTTGTAATTAACATAGAAGCATCACTGTAGCAGCAGGTTGAACTCCTAGGTACCACACAGTGCTCCGCTGCGACCGTGAACCATGCGCGCTGCACAACGACTTCAAAAGTTTGAGCCTTATAAAACACAATTTGCAATAATTGACACCTCGACGCACGCTTTGTATAAAAACCTCACAATAGACAATAACTTGTAAGATTATATCACAAAACTCTTGTTGAAAGCACTCGGCAGCGACCTAGATGGTACGAAACAGGCACCAATATAAATGTATATATATATTTATGTTGGAAATATATACAAGCGTATGTACTAAAGAAACTACAAATCCAGTTTGACTTAATTGTTGGCCACAAAAGATCTATACAAAACACAAACTAAAGGAAAGGCAGTAAATATCGCTCTATATTTGATCCTAATCGTTAGGTTACAAGTCTAATCAGTATAAACATTTGTAACGCTTAGCTGTATAAAGAGTTATAGCATAAAAATACCACTTGATATGGGCAATCACTATTGAACATGAACATAGAATATGACCATACAGTGCCCCCAGCAAAGAGAAGCAACCATCATTCTAAAAATGTGGTAAGGCCATGCGCGTCAATCTTAAATACGAGTAACTATGGCGCCCTTGCGTTGGGATCCGGCACTCATGATGCGTCTTATGCGACATGGATGACTTTGCGTGCATGGGCATATGCTCTTGGTTTCTACCGGTACGCTAGGGCGATAAAGCATACGATTACGAATATATGACAACAACGTGGCCCTACCCTCTAGTGCCCAATCTGCTTGCTTGGATCTTTGGTCAAGGGTTTAAAGTCCATCGCGGAGAAACGCCTCCAAAGTGTTGCGAAGGGAAATCACCTTCTATCCGGCCCAAAAAATAGATTTACGAGAAGACGGTCGACAGTTGGCGCCGTTCAGAGCTTTTATTCGAAAGCCGTTCGTCCTCCGCAAGTTCTACTCAGACAACGCAATCACCCCTTTGCTCAATAAGACATTTAATCGCTTATTGAGAATGATTCTTTAGACTCTCTACAAAAAATGTCATGTTTTACCTTTTCCAGAGTCAGATTCAACTACCTCCATGGCCGGAAGATCCAGTTTTTGGAACAACTTAAGTATGACTGTAATGGTGCCACAAGGTTCTATACTGTACCGTATAGCTAATGACGACGCGCTGGCTGAGAAACTTTTCTCCCTGGAGTCGACCTCCTTGTCTATGCTGACGACCACTTCCGCGCTGGCTAGACTTTGAGACCGGAGCTGAAGAGTGGCGCGCGAACGGGGCAATCGCCGGCGTCAGATTGTCGAATGCAGAAAGCTGGCTTACCTTAGCCCTTGACAGAAACAAGCCAATTTGCGGCAAGGGATTTGTAACACGGCAAGGGATCTCTGAATATTCCTTGACCGAATTCTCCGACTGGCAATTCTCACTTGCGCCGGGCAATGTAGAAAGCCCTTAAAATTGCCAATGGCTTGGCTATCTCATGTCTATTATATTTAAACCCCGGCATCCCAAGGCTGGGCACAGCGGTGGCTGCCCTTTGGTTTCTTGGAATCTGAAGGCGGAGAAGCGCCGCCGTCTTTGGGAAGAACTCACACTTAAGAATGAAAACAAGAGCCAGCACAGTATCACCTTAAAACAGCAGGAGGAGTGAAGCGGTCTGGACACGGTTTTTCTAAGCGGTAAGATCAATAAGATCAACACAAAAAAAAACTCTAGGCAAATTTGCTTTTAGAGCTACTACATTTTTCAAAGACATAGTAGTACTGACGTCTACACGTTTGGTGTTCAGGTCCTACAGAGTTTTCATTTGAACCAATAGGCGCCCCTGATTTTAATTTACATTTCTGCAGCGGGAGTATAAGTATATCTTTCTTCTGCTAGATTCATCTTCGGAGATATAAAAGGTTTGTGACCGAATTACCATTTTTGAGTAATGGGACTGATTACTTACTGCACTAAGACTCTTCTAACTAACTTGTTTGCGATAAATACGTTAATAATATCAAACTTCTATTAAGAATAAGTGTCTCTAGTTCTTAGTGAGGTCGGCGCAGACCGCGCACAGTTCCCGATTAGAGTTCAAGTCGTGGTCAGTTAGGTTTGGCTCAGGCTGCCTGGCCGGCACCACACAGCTACTCACGTTTGAAGCGTATCGGTCGAAAGCAATCTGCAAAGTTATACCACCTTCTATTAGTTTGCCTTTATATAGAAACAAACTTCTTTTTAACTAAACGCCTTAGTAGAATTTGACTTTGGTAACGCACTGCTTGGCACCCGTGGTAGTGAAATAGTGCTGTGTATCATAGACTTTGCAGTTGTGATGCGTGTGCACGCAGTCTCTGATCGTGCGTGTCGTGATAACGCTGCACAAGCTGTCTCAAAGTAACACATACCCTTCTTCTTATCGCTCATATTGTACTGCAGGGGCACACCAGAGGACGACGTGATCCCGCTCGCGTGCCCGGTTTTTTTTTATTTCCAGACGGCCATCTCCCGATCTGACCTGCCCCTTTTGCCTTCCTCGCTCTGAAGCTTGTCTAGCCGATAATGCGTTTCCTGAACCGAAATCCGATATCGATGATACAGCAACGTGAGAGACATATACACGTACTTTTTTGGAAACTAGATGAAGCCGCTGTTTGAAGGGCGTGGGCAGAGTTAAAGGTCTGTCCACGAGTTCGGGCTCAGTGGCGATGGAGTTTATAGGGTTATTTATATGCCTTTGAAGTTGTCAGGTCCAAGAATTGAAGAAAACTTATAACGGCTGAAGGATTGTGTCGGGGCCACCCAAAGGCTGCAAATCCTTGTATTCATGGTTATGCAACTTAAGCCCCCATTTCTTGGCAGCAATGACAGTAAGCTCATTTCTTGGGAGCAATGGAAGTAAGTTCATTTCTTAGCAGCAATGATATAAACCACCAACTATTCGAGGTGCGGCTAAGGGCGTTCGACGCAGGGCCTTATCCAGTTTCATCTGGAAAATTTGCACTGTCATCTACATGAATAAGTGCTGACGCGCTGATAATATCTATTAAAAATATTTTAGCTGACAGAAAGACCTCACAAGTCGATTGTTACTGATCATACCCGGCTTGTCCGTCACGCGCAACATTTATAGATACGATTAGTTACCGTGGTCTAAAGGTTTGAAGGATGGAACGGCAGATGCACTAACCTGCTCCGCTGCGGCAACCATGCAGTTAGTAATCTAGATCCAACCTAAATTCACTGGAGCAGGGTATTAATTCATTTTAAGAGTAAGGTATACGGGATTATACAAATGGCAAGGGGCTGCAGAGGTTTAGTATATACTATGTTAGGATGAAGGACACGATACCCCACAACACTCCTGTAATTAAGATCCTGGGCCTTGCAGTAATTATCTAATAGGGTGAAGCAACCGGCAGTTTCGTAAGTGAAGCTGGCACAAAAAATGTACGCGTTCTAAACTCGATTAAAACATAAAATTGTCATTTTTCTATATGTGAAAGAACTAATATTCCACCCAGGTTATAAATGGATTAAAAATTGTCGCAGAAGCCAAAGCGAATTATACGCGTGTACGCGTACAGCTGTTTGCATTGCTCTACATGTAGAAAACAATCATTTGAAATGGTTGATTCCTATACTTAAGTGCTTCGTAAAACGTTAGATTTGCTAGATTTTTAAGCGCACATCTTCCAAAAGCCAAACAAAGATACATAATGTCCGAAATTTTACTGCGTAGACCGTAGCAACCAAGATTGGAACATCTTAGCTAATTTGAAACCAATTGTGACACTTAATTTCTGTTGCGTTTGTTGTGCTATATATATTCCATTTATTCACACATCTAGTGTCGATAATACCTAAGTACAAAGATCTGGCTCGGCGTCAGGAGCTTACAAACGCAGTTACAAGAATTGTATAAAATATAGAATTTAAACAGGAATTTAGGGAACAGCAGCAATGAAGAGCACTGAATGGCGGGGTAGCGGGGTAAAAGATCGACATCTAACTACAGGCTTTGCAGCTCACGGATTTCATCACGTTCTGTGCAACGTGGAGGGTTTTCATGAACCACAGGATGAATGTCAATGCAAACAATGCTGGAGCAGATGTGGTCGATACCACGCCGCAGTATGCCCGGTGGTTAGGTCTATAGCAGAACTAGCAAAGCGCTAGATTGTTGGCGTCTCGAAACATTTTGATGTAACATAAGCATATTTACCCAGTTTGGGCGTTAATAAAACAAATATATATATATATATATATATATATATATAATTTTTTTAAAGTGTCAAATACATTATAATGGCTAACTGGGGGGTCGTAGAACTCGTTATAATTAGCTCGCTTTTGTTAAGTATAATGGAGTGGGGGTGGCAATATCTTGCTTAGATGTCGTAGGAAAGGCAAAAGCAAAGTAATTGTACTGAAGAGAGTTCGCAAAAATCGAGATCCCATGATGCCTAAACACATTCAGGAAAATGCGTAATATTTTCATAATTTTGGAACCAAAACGATGGAGGTTCGTTTTGCGGCATGATACTACCGTTCGTTTCCCTAGTCCCCCGATGTCCGCTTTCCCATAGGATCCTATATTAACAGAGGTGTGGTAAAGATACAGATCGTAAAGGTCTGTATCTAGCTCAAAGTTTAAACAGATGGTGACACTTTATTTCCGGTACGTTCGCTCGGTGTGTGCTGTGTATCCTTTGTCATAATACATGCAAGCTGCTGCTTCCCAGAGCGTGGTCAGTTATTTGGAGTAAAACGACGCCGTTATTTGAGGTGTGCGTAAATGCATTATTACCGGTAAAATGACGTGATTAAATCCAGTCGTCTTCTTTGCCCCTTGTCGGGGGGTGGCCGCAGTACTGTCTTCTAGAAATTGCTTCACTTAGTCACTCATATTGCCATTTGGGCTGCTCGACATTTTGTGGCGGTTATTTCCGCCGCAGAGACAGTTTTTGCAAATTTTCGTATAGTAATCCAGGATTCATGTTCCTTGAGGAGCGCCTCTACAAGGGCTTGGTATGTCAAGGGTTTTTCGGTCGTAAGTTTTGGGACAGCAGCTTTTGCTCAGTGTCGAAACAGGCGCAGCGTTCATAGCAGTACCTTACATCGTTAGCCCCTCCGAGTTGCACATACGGTATACGGGAAAGTAAGTTTTACCAATGCGGTGTATGTGTTGCTGAATACAGCCACCACAGTCTGTTAGCAGTTGCGCGAGTGGGTAGGTAAGCGAGCCGTGTTTGAGGGTGTAGCATTTTTTGAGATCAGGAAGTGTTGATTTAGTCCAATATCCAGGATGGCCCAGGTGGATTGTTTTCCATTGTTGGGTCAATTTGCTTGAAGTGTCAGTTCTGCTGATTAGTGTTCGCTCCGTTCGGCCGTTAATTAAAGGATTTCTTGATATCAGTTATCTTGTAGGGCCCAGAAAATTTGTCTGGAAAGTACGTGTATGGCTGCTGTGGAAGCCGTGCGACTTGCTCGTGCTATGTGAGGCGCCATAGGACTTAGGGTCTTGTTGAGGGGGCGGCGTATTGTAGCTTTGGTAGTCGTGCGCTCCCATAAGGGTGCGGCGTATAACATGATGCTGCCATGAGAGGATTTTCCGTTGCTCTGCTGAGGCTTTGGCTGCTTATTTGCTGCATAGCGCACATGAGGTATTCCTGTAAGAGCCCTATCCAGAATCACGTTCAGGTACTTGACCATGGGCGTGGGTGTAACTGGATGACCTTCCAGGTGTAAATTTAGATTCCGTGGAGGACGCTTAAGATAGTTTTGACGACATGTGACGACAACTGAGAAGAATTGCTTCCATTTTATGTCAAGTCAGTTTGAGACCTAGGATGTGGAGGTGTTGTCAAATATTCGCCAAGGATCCACTGGCTATTCCTTCGAGCAGATTCTTGTCACGGGCGGTAACGATCAATGCCAGATCGTTTGCGTAGGCGATGGAATAAACTCCCGGAGGGTGCGGTAGTCTAAGTACTCCATCGTAGGTTATATTCCACAGGGTTGGCCCCAGTACAGATACTTGGGGGACCCGGCTGTGAATGCGTAGTCCACGTTGTCGTATGTAGATGCTCGATCTTTTAGGTACGACGCTGGGATAATACGTCGTAAGTAGGGGGACACGCCTTTGTTTCCAAGTGCTTGGTCTATGTTGTTCCACGAAAGCATAATTAACGCGTTTTTGACGTCAATAAGGATGGCCAGACAGTGCAACCGGTTTGCTATCGGTGAATTTATCTGTGTTTCAGCTATGTTTAGAACTTTGCTGATAGCCGAATGTGGAGTGTCCTGCGCGGAAGCATGGTGGCTTTCCGACAGCGTCTTCTTATCTTCTAATTGGCTCAGCTGCCTTGGATAGGCAGGAGGGCATGCTTATAGGGCGGTATGCTAAGGGGTCTTCTTGTGGCTCACCAGGTTTCGGGATAAGGGTTAGGCGTGCCATTTTCCAGGGTTTGAGATAATCCCCGCTGGTGAGAATTGTGTTCGTCATGCGTTTGGATAATTTTGACTGGTTCTTTAAGAGTAGGCGTACTGCTTGCGGGAGGGCAGCGTCTGGGCCCGGTGCTTTTCTTGGCTGTATGCGTTCAGCCACGATTCTGATCTCTTGAATAGAGATTAGGCTCGAATGTAAGGTTCTCAGGTTTCTTCAAAGAGTGGCGGCTCCGGTGGGGGTCTTTGTGGAAAGAGCGCATTTATAGTCGGTCGGGCTACTTGTACTTGTAAAGGCGGCTGAGCGTGGCGCATTCTGTTACGCAGGATTTTGTAGCCTTTGCCCCAGGAGTTTTCTTCCGGCCTCCTCCCACAAACAGTTCCAGTGGTCTTTTTTACTATTTATAATGGCCTTATGTAGGGCTCTTCGTGCTCCTCTGTAATGTGCCCATAATTAGGATAGTTCTGGCCGGTGCCTCGCTCTGCGGCGCGTGCATACTCGTTGTAGGCGGTGGCAAGGTCCTTCGCTTTTCGGCAATCTGACTTATTCACTAGTAGCACGGTAAACGATTGGCTATATAAGGATGTGGGTGGCAGGCTTTCTCTAGTAGTGCAGAGATTTCAACTGCCGAGCATTCAATGAAATTAGATACTTTTCTTTTTAATACTCTCTGTAGGCGCGTATAATTAATCTTGGGAAAGCGTTGCCGTCGTAGAGGAAGAATAGGCTGGAAGGAGGACGTAATACCCTGTTGTGGCCAACCGGCAGTGGAAACAATCAGAGTAAGGCTTAAGTTACCTGTTACAAAACCACTTCAGCAATTTTTGTTAGAGTGGCAAGGAAAAGTAACCGAGGCCTCGGCTGAGGTAGCGCAGTTAGATGTGTACTTCGCCAGGAAGCTTTGGGATGGAATGGCATGCACTAGTCGGCACGTGTACACAAGGTACATTGTGCATGGCTATCATCACGTGATGTGTTCGACTCAAGGATTTCACCAAGTTGGCGATCAATGTCGTTGCCGGTTCTGCTCGCAGATATGCGCTAAATACCACGCAGCGAGCTGCCAGACGCATTGGCAGTCTTTGCACTTTCTTGCCCGGTGGGACGGTCGCTGAAGTGTTCAAATTTTATATAATGACGATTGTATTGTAATTATGTACTATCTCGAAATGCAAAGTTATTGCGAAATAACAATATGTGTGCATATATTCTTTGTCGTAGCAGCCTTTGAGCTTCCTCTGGTGACATTTTAGCAATGCATGATTGGTCGCCTGCCCGGGTTATCTTTAGCGAGCCTAAGGTGAAAACCGTTCATGGTGCTCCGTCCTTGGTAAGCGTTTTGAGGATGACCTTCAGTTCGATATACTTATCTAGGGCTCGGATTATCACGGCCATGGATCTGTGAGACCGCTTGGGCTGTTCCTTCCAGAGACGCCTTTCCCTTTATTTGCTGAAGAAATTCGCCAGTGATGTCATATTCGGCCCGCTTGCATGTTGCTGCTAGTGACGGTAAACGTGCCCTTCTTATGAATTGCACATTCTCAGCGTGCAATGCACCGGTATTCATGGAACTGTTTGGCGGCGAAACCGCCGGCGGTAAGGTAAAACACTTTACCTTCGTGAGTTGAATCGGCCACGGCTAATTGTGTAATTGCTAGTCGCGTCGCGGCGGACAGAAAAGATGCAGATGACGTGAATTAGAAATCCCAAGTTATATGTAATCACTCGGTCAATTCGCACTTATTGCTAATGATTATGATAAATAGTGATATAAATAAATATGCACTTGTTGGGTCACAATTTTGCGAAGCTCGAAATCGATGCGACTGTTTTCGTCCGTTTATTTAGTAGATAAACGTATTGTTATTATCATTCTTTCCTACCCTGTTCCGCTTAGAAGTATTTAAATGAATGCCCGTCAAAGCTGGATGTATAGGCTATTCTGGCCAAACAACGCAGAGCACCGAGCAAAGGTGGAAAAGAACATTAATGTTCCAGCTCACGCAATACGGGCACGGGAGAAAAGACCCCGTAGACCCTTCAGTGCCTTGGCGTAACAGCGGAACGCCACCCGCTAATGATACCCTCGTCTGGGTCGGTACAAAAACGTCAAGGTCATGCTAAGAATGATCCGTTCTCTGGGCAGTAATTGCGAAGTGAGTATTCGGTAGGAAGTTCGCCAGGTAAGCCATCGAGATCAGTAGCGCTAACAGCAATAACAGAGAGAGAAAGAGAGGACGGCGGTCCTCCCGTCAAACTCATTCATGGCGAACGCCTGCCCGACTGTCTTCTGACAGATCGGCATTTCTAACGCGAATGGGGCCAAGCCGCAGTAACTTGATGCAGTTCCGGCGTGACCACGTGCACGGCCTACATAGTTCGAGCCAGCCCACTGCCGAACTTGGATGTTTCAACGAAATCATTCTGTGGTATACAAAAGCTGTGTGCTACCTATATATATATATATATATATATATATATATATATGAAATGTATCTTTAGCTTCTTAGAGCAAAAATGCTATTATATCTGAGATGCTACCGTAAATGGGTTTGTTAGAACTAGAAATTCTGAATGAGAGATAGAGAACGGTGTTATGAGAGTTAAGATAAAGGTCGGCCACTAGTGGAAACAGGTTCACAGATGTTATAATAAACATATATATATATATATATATATATATATATATATATATATATATATATATACGCGGCACGTGCTCAACTAGCTTAGCATTTACCACTCTAACAGATTTTTTGCGTCCGTATCGATAATATACTCAGTAAGCCCTTCTCTGCGTTAGCTAGAGTTTCTCAAAAAAGTTCTGTCGTTGACTCTGTTAAGCTGCATCGATACTCTGAGATAAAATACATTGCGCACGCCGATAATCTTAGGATTTGCGGCCCAGCTGAGCTTGGCTCTGCTCATAAGAATCTTCTAGGCTAGCAGTTGCTATCTTATGCAATTGCTCCGTTCAAAAGCATAGAAAAAGAAATTGCATTAAATATTACGTAGAAGTACGCCGAAGATGAAATAAGATTTATGTTATTTTTAGTACTACTCACACGCAACTGGCCTCGCGAGCGAGTATACAGCACTTGCATTTATTAGGTTAGTTTACGTTCACACGAATTATTTTTATAATGGCGTAGTTGATCCCGTATATATATATATATATATATATAGATGTATATATACATATTATTTTAAAGATTTGAAGGTGTTTAGGCCACTTGAGATTGGCTAGCAAATAGTGTGTTTTGTTGCTTGATCGCCGAGTTTCGTTTAAATACCAAAAGCAGCAGAGTTATGTTTGCTCATTTTGCGCATAAATCAAACTTTGCACCACTACTTCGGATGCAAAAAAACAATAGTCAACTTCGATTTAAAGCAGAAGTTTCGCAATGGTAAACTTGATCTACTGGCGACTGAAACGTACGAAGTGCCAAATTAACCGTGATGACGGCAGAAAGTTGGCGAAATGGCTATCAGGCCTAATCGATTGGCACGTTTCTGTGAATCGGTGCAAGAGGCCATCTGTGCGCACCAATATAATAATAGGCTTCTTATCACTAATAGCGAAAGGCCTTTCCTGGAGGAGCCAGGAGATATCTGCACAGCGTGTCTGCAATGCATCGTTCGCAAACCACAACCCAGATAGATGGAGTTTAGCCAAACGAATACATGTGTCCGCGTGTTCCACTAAATTTGCTAACCGTGAACTATGAAGGGAGCTATCCAGAGAGCCAATGCTGTAGCAGAGGAGAAGAAACAAACAAGTTTCAACACTCGAAGTTTCTGTCTTGTGGTGCCCCGTAACGTGCAAACTAGATAGTCATTATGAGGGCGATTGAAAACGTCGCGCTGGCACTGACATTAGATGTAATGGCTGTATATAATACCCAGCGCACTTCTGCCTGTGATATCGCTTCGCGCGTCAATTCTTATGTTTCTAATAGTTTATTCGTAATATATAGGTAATACTTTCGACGTATTCGAAGTAAATGAAATATTTGTTTTAATGTATTCAAAGTACAACAGGTTAAGTTTAATCGAGGTTTATTTAAACACAAGTTGTTTTTTATTGGCAACCGAGACACCTGTGAACTGGCCCAAATGTGATGGCTGATGGAAAAAACGGTCAAACGAATAATCTCTACGTACGGCGACTCCCTCGCTTGTGGAGGAAAACAGAATAAATAACCATGTATTTGTCATTAAATAATAATACAATTTGCTGACATTTAAATCGAAATTAGAAACTTAGACAAGAGTCCCTAGTTACACTATTAGACATTTGTGGGCTACAATCATACCATAATATGTCCGCGCTTGCCGTTGGGGGCTAGTAAAGATGCGCTTGATTTGACTACATTGCTAAGTGAAGTATGAACCACGACATTAAGAAGCACTAGAAGCACTTTAAAAACAACCTTCTTAAAAAATGTTTTTAATTCTAGATGAGGCGTGCCACTGGACTTTGTAATTTTTCCGCGAACGATGAAATTAAGTTATGCACTGTTATTGTCATATATATATATTTATCTATATATATATATATATATATATATATATATATATATATATATATTTATTTATCTATCTATATATATATCTTATTTTTTATGCACTCGGTTATCCTCACAGACTTTTTAAAGGCATGTTGAATGTGCTTTTACGTCCACTGTGACCGGGCACATAAATAATAGTCTTAGTCACAGCTCCGACGCATTCACGCTACCACTTGCTCCGCTGAATCTCACTTTTTGTCCGCTTGACCCGCCAGGCCTTGTGGCGAATCCAACCGCAAGAATGTCCAGCCGCCACCCTTCTTTCAACGCCAATCTCCTAGAGCTCCATTACGTCCAGCGTAAAACTTGAACCCCAGTAGGACGGAGCCGGTATACACATAAAAAATGAGCAAACAAGCGGAACACGCCTGTCCTGTTTTGCACTCTGCCCTAGCTTGGCGGAACGTCTTTCGTCTCAGCGTACACTTAAGCAAATGCTAACGGGGTGTACCGTAGACTGACAGGAACAAACTGACGGGTGAGCGGTGAGCGGGACGGGAGACGCCTTTGAGAAAAATGCAATTCACTCACCGACTAAGTTAGTTGGCCGGGCCCCATATAATGTCGCCAATCGTTGCCTGTGTGGTGTGCCCTTAGTACTGGGTTTCAAGAGACAGAAAACAGGAATTCTATAGATTCGTGGCTCGTTGTGCGACAACTACGACAATGCCGACGACGACAACTGGAGCTGCAATTACATGTTACTCTCCTACACTTACAGTGTTGTTTTCTGCCCCCGCCCGTCGCTAACACGATCGAATGAATAAGATTACATTATTCCAACAAGGTTAGCGGAGATTTTATTTATTTTTTAACGTTTCAAAGGCGGCTGTTTGCAGTAAGTTAAAAATGCCTACGGGTTAGTCAATAAATTGTATTGAGCCCTCGAGCATGTGTACTGATACGCTGCGCGAATTTGACCGAAGGCCAAGTACTCGCTTTAAGAAGGCTGGTTTTACCTTATTTAGCTGCCATAAAACGTCACCTGGATACCGTAGGCAGCTACGAATGCCACTTTGAGCGTGAATAATGTCATGGCCGTCCGAACAGACAACTGTGTTGGACGTCTGAGCAAAGCTGTATTTATATTGTAGCTTTGTGAAAAGATTGTATCTAGAGGCGAGAAAATTACACCCAGATAGCAAAGATTTCTACGAACTGCACTTGCTCGCCGTAAAATCGAAGTTTATCTGTGCAGGCTCGTTGCCCACTACGCCGCAACTTTACAGCCTTTGTTTGAAACATTTACTATACGGCCATCCTCCAAGAAAGAGCTGCAAAGCGCAGCCTACAGATCAGTACGGATTCTTCTAAGCATACAAGGTCATCTGCGTAGAGCAGGATCATGACTTTTGAGTGCCGCTCTTTCACGATGCGTGGGAGATCGCTAAGTAACGTTATGAATGACAATAGGCTAAGATTTTTTGGTAACGGGCCATTAAAGCTAAATAGTGTAACTCGTAACTGTTTTTTAGCGCGTTTCGGCGTTGCTCTCGGCTAGCAGGAGCTACCAAGGAGCAGGTGTGAGATTCCAACGACATAGTTAGCAATCGCGTTTCGACGAGCCTGAAATAAATAATAGTATATAACGTTAAATGAATGATTTTTGGGCCTGTATGTTGCCACTGGTCGTAAGATACCAGCGAAAGCTAATTGGCTTTAAATCTCTCTAATAATCCAGCTCTTAAGTATAAAAAACTGCCAACATTCCATCTGGTTCTAACTAAGAAAAGTAATAAAACGAGACATCTATGTCTAATAAGGGCTTATTCGAGCTCGAGTTTAAGCTTTACCCCGTTAGCTTTTTCTTGACATGTTCTAGACATATTGTGGCTTCGCAGGTCAGTGGCAGCTGGTCACGTGGCCAAACGAGAGAGCGGGTCGCGAGTAGCAAAGAAGCAGGTGGACACAACTGGTTGGCTCGCTCCCATTGCATAGACGAAGGAGAGGAGAACCAGACAGTCATAAATCGTAGACAAACTGGCCTTGAGTGCGGCTTCACAGTTACAATTGGTTGCCGCCTACCAATGTATTCGTTAAGCCGTAGTCGCTACTCGATAGTTGCTACCTGCATTCACTTACCCGTCTATTTAGATGCGCACTCCCTAGTAGTTTACACAGCATTATTACAGCTCCGACGCAGCCCAGCGAGAGTTCGGCGTCCTGTTGCTGCTTAACTAGTAGACTAATTACTCCCCTTGTTATTGTTGCCACCGTTGCCGTCGCTGCTGCTGTTGTACTGTTGTTGTTGACTATAGTGCGTGTTTACTTTGTTTTTCTCCCACAAGCTTTATGTCGGCGCTGGTTGGCGCAAGGTCATCTACGTTGCAATAGGTCCAAATATGTATGGCTTCCTTCCTACCTTAATATGATAGTATCTATCTATATGGGTCGATGGATTTAGTATTTGTTTGACATGTATACATAAACCTAAATACACAAGTCACCCTTTTATATCAGGACCACTTAGAGCAGCAGCATAATCAGACACGTTAAGATTTCTAGGGTTTCCTCAATAGTCCTTGTGGCAGCAGGTTCGCTGACCCTCTATGCGATATGGTTTTTATAATCTGTTCTCAGAAAAAAAAAAAATATTTTTTTTTCTACCAGTGAACAACAAACGCTCCGATGGGGCTAACTCCACCTGTGTCCTTAACGTCCGACCTATTTCTCTAAAAGATATTTCGATAGATATACGTTACACTTGAGGTGCTCGGTCGTTTAATTATATTTGGGGTTTAACGCAGTGATTTTATATATATATATATATATATATATATATATATATATATATTAGTTGGTGCAGGATTAATATATTAAGCGTGCTCAGCAAGATACAAGTGTCTCTGTGAGTTTAATGGAGACCGCTGGTTACTGTGCGGGTGCCACGTGTGCACTACAGGCGACGACTCGCTCTGCCATTGAGAGACGCATGGCTAGTTGGCTGTCTGCGTATGGTGTATGCATGTCCCTGTACGACCGTGTATGTGGTGGTAACACATGGCAGAATATTATTAGTGAGATTACTCGCTTACAGACACTCGAGGACTATTAGGCAAATTACTCCCTTATCATCTTCATCATCAGCGACAGCAGTGGGAGCACTATCACCATGAACACCTCGAAGGGGTAAACGAACGTCTTCTCGGGCTCTTCTGTCTTTCCTTATTGTTACTTCCCTTATTGTAATTGTCATTTGTATGTTTACTTGTATTTGCAATACTGTTGTCACTATCATACACTTTATGGACTAACATAACCAGTCGTAAAATTTATTTAATTACGCTATAGGCGGTGGCCGCCTAGGGTCAGCCCAGGGCAGGCCAATTTTGCCAACATTTTTAGCACCGCCGCAACGTTGTTACGTTGGATTCAAATTTAAATCCGCTATCGAAGAAGAAAAGCTTGCCCGAAACTCTTATTCTCCGTGACACTACACAGCTTACATCGCATTAGCGCAGATGCGATTCTATGCGAAATATCAATATATATTAACGAATTGTGTGCGATACTACAATCTGTTATCTTTGTTGGGATGGGCGCTTTTCGAGAGGAAATATCCCGTGGTTTTTTTATGTTCAACAACATTGAGAAATTGACAAAAATGGTTAAAGACCCTCTGCGGCAGTACCTGGCACGGTACCACGATGCGACACTTGGCACGAATGCACGAGTATGACAAAGCTGAATATGAGACAAATATTTTCAGCCATCTATGCCCAAGCTAGAGCATAATATTCTTCAGGATACCGCTGCAGATTTTATCGGGTGGACAACGAAAACAGGATTAACCATATCTCTGGGGAAATGTTGCGTTTCCCGTCTCGGCAGGGAAACCCTAAACTTTCCTATTACATTGGAGGAGTACAACTTGTTACGGAAACTACGATAAAATACCTCGGCGTGTACATATTGGATTATCTTAAATTCTTTCCACTTTTGAATACTCTTAACAATTTACGGGCAAGTCACGAAAAAGCAGATTTCGGTTTTTTGGGTTGCTCGGCACACGTTTAGTGGAGAGTGGCCTAAGAATCTGTATCATGACCGCAACTAGACATCACATTAGACCCAATCACTTTCCGCATGGCTGCCGCTACAAGGATAGGGCGCAATATGCCAGTCCTGGACATGAAAATGGACACCGACGACCTGCATGCGCTTAGCTGCCCGATAAGCTCCGGGTAGACTTTAACGCCATACAAAGCTGGATGAAATAAATAAAACGAGCCCTTACCGAAGCGGGGATGTCTGCAACAGCCTTAGATTAAACAACGACAAAGGAGCGGAGTGCATGACCATCTCCTTGTGGTCGCATGACAAATGCGTGGCATAGAATCTCTCAGTGTTCTGTGCTGTGGTTTCCTCCTTTATAGGTCATACCTTTGTAAACACAAGATGAGAGAAGGAGAAAAAGTGGTAAATACATGGATTTTGAGGCCAGCTATCATTCCGTGCCAGTAGTTTTGGAGACACTAGGGCTTATGAACCTCTGCGGCGGCACGGCAAGGTGTACCCAGGATTAGGCGATACAATGAAGGCAGTGACGGGGGAGCAGCAAAAAGGAGATTAGCTAAGACAACTACTAACTTTCGCAGTGTCGCGCGCAAGACACGTTCGAAACTCATAATTGTAATACAATTATGAGTTATTATTACGTACAAACATTTATGTGAAAAAAACAGGCCCTAAACGAGTTTTGATTGACGCCTAGACCGAGGGAAAATAACAGACCTTATCGGCGGTGGCCCTCAGTCCGCAATTCGCAACCAAGATAAAAAGCTGCCTTATTTCGTAACTGCCATTCACCGGCAATGCTTACTCTTCAACAGTTGCATTTACCAACTTGCGCATCTCAAGTGTGAACGCTGAACTGCACAAAAGAGTCTGTGGGCGCTCTGTACGTAATAAACAACCGTAGAAGAACCGTCGACACAGTTGTCAAGCACATTGCTGTTTAAGTCGAAAGCATCATGAGACTTGATGGGAGGAGGAAATTGCCAAGCAAGTAGCGACATCACCGATATCTATGTTGTCGTGGGTATTTGTGTTTAGGTTTAGGTGCATTCATTTGTAGCGATAGCCGCCGTAATCGCGCTCGCTCTCTACCTCGAGACTGCCACGGCGTAGGATTCGATACCGTAACGACGTGTAGTGCGTTATATGCCAAAGACTTGTTTCTTGTGTATCTCCTAGTATCTCCAAATTAAAAACTACGTTCCTTACACACAAACACAAACGTCACAATACTTTTAGTTAGTCTACCCCTTAGGCTAGACTTGATTATCATTTGCTTATAACTGCTGCCCCAGTGTAGGATATACTGCTGGACGTATAGGATAGACGCCACGTGTCCCCTCTTAAACGGACACATGACGTAACTGTACGCTATGGAAAGGTTGTATTATGCACTGCGAATACACAGTTATACGACGACAAGATGTATGTTTGTTTCTGTACACTGCCTGCTTTTTCTTGCTTACGTTAGATACCGCCGTCGACGCCTATCGGGTCGTCGAACCGATAGTTTGATATGGCAATCCGTTGCGACGAAAGATAAGAAGGCCAATCAATACGCCAGCGGTAGAGATGGCGCTAGAAGACGAAGGTGGTGATGCGATGTTTTCGAAGCATTTGATCGGCTCCTGTCAGCTGCTGACCTACAGGCTAACCCTACCTCCTTTCGGGGCTGACTCTCAGCCAAGATTTAACGTCCATGGGACTGCTTTTCGCATTGCTTCATAGACGGACCCTAATTAATACAAATCGGTGCAACGGTGGGGCTCGAACCCGCGCACCTATGTGTCTCCTCCGGACGCGAGGCGCAGACTTAAGCCACCACGCCACCGGGCTTAACAAGGCTAACCCTACCTACGTACGCCCTACCTCTGCCGCTGACGGTCTCACGGCTGGTGTCGTCTGGACGAAGGTCGGTCCGTTCGTCCATCCGTCGGCGATATGTCGGTCGGTCTTGTGCTGCTACGCTGCCCAACGACAAGAGTGACTGCCGTTTGAGGAAGACGTATGAGAGCAGCAGAGAAAGTCCTACGCCTTCATTGAGCCAGTGCCGGCCATACACAGTCACAGGCTCTACACGCACCCGCCGCGTCCGGCCAACACCCGGTCTCATGCTGGCCTTCGAACTGACGCGAAGGAGGTCTGTCTCCGTAGTCGGGGCGCACCAGCAAGGCCTTTTTTTCTTTTTCTTTTTTGGGAGGTTTTGGGAATGTATGATGCACATGCGCCACTAGCAGCCTGCGTGACTAGTGTGAGACTCGCAAACCCACTAAACCCGGATTCCTCACCACACCGCCCCCCCCACCCAAGTTCGGTATTACTTTGGCATTACTTCGAAGACCAGCAAGGCGTGCCCGTCCGCCGTGGTGCGGCGAGCGAGCGGCGACCCCTCAGCGATGACCCCTTAGCGACGACCCCTGACATCTTGCCCCAGGCTCTGGCCCCCTCAACCTATCTCATCAACTCCGCTGAAGATGCCTGTCTGCCTGCGCGTTCACTGAAGAGTGAGATCGAGTAGTAGAAGAATCAGTAGCGGCACCACCAGCAGCACAAGGGTCAACAGCCGTTCCGTCAGTCGTCGTCGTCGTCGTCGTTGTCGTGGTCGTTGTCGATAGCCTTCTAAGCGGCGAACAATGCCAGAACAACACAGCCCAATCTGCCCGCCAAGCAGCAGATCTAGTGAGCCGCGCGCGGGGGTTAGGGAAACGTGTAGCCTTTGCTATCAGGCGGGACGTCGAAGGATCTCGGTCCGTCCCAACTTCCTGCAAGCAGGCCTAGTTGCCCGTCTGTACGCCGGTTCGCCCGTCCGCAAAGTCAACTCTCAATTTGATCGTCTCCCGCAGCCTGGTAGCAGCGGCGGGTGGCGGCGGCGGCATAGATTGAACAACCGTCTCAGTAGACTGTAGAAACGACCGCTGGCGTGCTGCGGCTGCTGAGGTGGGGGTGAATCTATCTGAATGGAGGAGCGCCGCCCCGACGAGGCTAGACAAACGAAAGCTTCGCTAACAGCTCTGCCCTTCCTTCGGGAAAGTTGATGCTCATTTAGAGGCTAGTTATTTTATACGCAACTAATGAATGGCACGTCCGCTTGCGTAATCATCTGCTCTGGCTTCTGCATGTTTTTGTCGTCGTCGTCATCGTCGAAAGATGGACGCCTAAAGCTCTACCGATTCATCGCGAAACAGGAGATTTTAATTTGGTCATAGTAAGCTGTAGGAAAAATAATGGTGCAACTTTTCTTGGCAGCGGAAAAATCTCCGTTTTGGCTTGTGAGTCCATGTTCTTGATGTTAGTTATATGGGTTCCTATGTACAGTCTGCGTAAAGTAGTTAAAGATAACTATGTGAGGGTTTCTGTGACCACTGGATAGACTTTGCTCTAAAAAGAGTTCTCGCTGACTGACCTATATATCTCTAGCCGGGCTAAGCGTCGTTAAATTTAACCAAACTGTACATAATTAGATATCAGTGCAACGCACGTCAAAACGGTGCGGTTAGGAGGATTCTTCCAAAGAAGCGCACGGATACTTGTTAAATTTTCAAAGTAGTAAATTGTACATATCGCTTCTGTGTTTCTGTAACAGATAATTCAATGTAAATTGAAAAAATGAAAAGAAAAATAAAGTAGTGAAAATTAAATACTGAAAGACGGTTGTTAATAACAGTATATATTCAAGAAAATAGATAGGCGCAAGGGGTCTATATATGTATATGTATATATATATATATATATATATATATATATATATATAGGAGCGTGAGCTCAGAGGTGGCCTTTAGTGAGCCAATTTCCGCACGAAATTAGGGCAGCTTTTTCTCTCCGTTTGACTCCTTTTGCAAAAATCTCGGGCTCTTATTGCTGTGTTTATATTTAATCTTAGCGTGACAGGCATAACGAAAACAAGCCCTAAGAAAGTAGTTCGATGGTAATGATCGGCTTAATAGCTTGAGCAGCCATTCACTATGATAACCTCTTCCCTAGCGCCTGATACAACAAATGGGTTAAACTGAATTCTGAATCATAACTTAGAGCTAGCTCCTTACGGACTATCCGACCATGCTATTGTAAATACAGAACTATTTTTAATAATAAAACGCGTTTTAAACTCTAACAAAGATATTGCTGTTCGTGTAACTTGTAACGAGAAAAATATTCATTGTTGTAACCGAACCCAGCTAGCGACGAAGCTGTCAACCGGTACCTAGGAGCGCTAGTCAATATACATATATATATATATATATATATATATATATCTATATGTGTTTTTCAGCCACACACGTTTTGACTAGCGTGACGAAATAACACGAACAATAGCCTTTTTATTTAAAGTCGAGACACTGTGCGCGTTATGGTTTGCTGGTACCTCGTTTAGCAAACAATTCGAAACTCGTGGTCTCGGGAACCGCATTGGTAACGCATAATTACTATTTCAACAAGGGTCCTCAACAGCTCCTTTAATTATTCAAAGCACCTCACTAATTTAGGTGTGTCGATCGTAACGTTGCTAAGCTCAGGTCTAAGTGTTTTGCATGATTGGCCCGGAGGGGGACGTGGCGGCCACATGGACGGACGTTGGAAGATGACTTTTACCATTTCTTTACCCCTTTCGTTCTCGCGTTTTTATGCTTTGTCTCGCTCTCCCTCTACAGCATTTGCTCCTGGCGAGGAGCGTCGTGTCTCACGCTCGTAGACAGACGCTGGCGTCGCGTCAAACGTGGTTAACGTTTGAATGGCGGCATGGCGTATCAATTGATCAATTAATACAACACGGCGATCAAAGGGCGTACTAATTGATCCATTATCGCTCATCAGCAATACCAAACGGCAGTCTCCGGAAGTTCTCCAATTAAGAACGGGGTTGTGATCAACCATTCACTCACTGGCTTTCGTGCCACTCTGTCTGCCGCTCTTTTCTTCTCTCGTTCGCCCTCTGTTAGCCTCGTTGTGTTTTTGTTTTGAGCGCTTTATCTTTTCTGTCTTGTTTGATCGAACCCTCTCCGGGACTAGGGACCGGGAAGTCCCCGGGGCGGCTTGCCGGTCGGTGGCAAGAATTTCTGCCACACATCAGAAAGTCTGCTGTTCCATGTACACATACCTGCAAGTCTACATACAACAACCCCGCCGAACGAACAATACCAACAGTATATACACAACAATGTACACACAACGCGCTAATGAACTCACGCTGGCTCAGCTCTATTAATTTGTGTTTATTGCTTGACGCGGTCGGCGGTTTATGCCGTTCGACGCCCAGCACCCAGACGGGTCAATCCTGCCTACGTGCACTTCGCACGATTGGCCTGTATGCTATATGTTTAGATGTAGCAGTAAAACTATGATTTATTCCGTATTGTCGGCTACTCGTATGACACTAAACCGTATCGTGAGTTACTGTCCTAGAACGTGAGGTAGCTACCCACCAGCACGATTGCGTCTGCGAGAATTACACTTAAACGCCAGGCGTCCGCTTCAGCCCCGAGCCCTAAAAGAACACGTGATTTAATGTAGCACCGGTCAAATGAGTATCCCTTCTCAATAGCAACCCATAACATGCGAACACGATTTGTGAACCGCGCAATTTAATATATGGCTGCGTTTATCTACTACATGTCTACGGCATTGCAACTTCTATTGCGTGGTATTATTGAAATTACTTGCCGTATTATTTCTAGACACGGATTGGCACTAACCTCTGTCATGCGGGCAATTATCTAGTCAAGTTTGCTACTAAAGGCTCTTCTGTTAGGTCATAGATAGCCTAACGCATAGGCGACCTTTGGGACGTGTTGTCAAAAATCGCTAGAACAATAGAAAGTTAGCATTGAATATTGCGCTGGCGGGAATTAGGTTCTCGTCGTTAAAGCTTACCTAAAAGCTTGACAAGCAAAATCGGTTATTCGCTGATAGCTGATTTGAACACGCAAAGAGTTGCATAATATAATGATGATAACAAATTTTGGTATTTTTGGATAAACACTATACACGTAGTTTTATCTATTAATACTAGAGCGAAATGAGTGCCTTCAAACGAACGTGTTCACCAATTAAACCACTCGTACAACATAATGATAGTATAACTATGCCTTATCTAGTCTGAATCTTGATATACAACGTGGAAACGCGGCCTCCGTTCGGGGCACACCTCTGAAGTGGTCTCGGCCTAGCTTAAACGCAAGGAGCACGTGATGTTCACAATACACACCCGCTAGGCACATTGGCTTAGCTAATCTTCCGTGATATGTGTCCCACATACATAATATCCTATACGAAAAATAAATTTTAATAAAATATGTTTGATATGCTTAGTTTACTGGTGTTTAAAACACCGCCTGTGCTACTCGCTAGCTTTTGTTCCAAAAGAGACACCAAGTGAGAGAAATTAATGAAGAGTGCTTCACGCTACGCACGAGACTATAGGCCCAGACGGATAGCGGTAGATAGTGTTTATATCAGCATGCACGGAAGGTCAAATATTTTGTCGAATTTTAATAGATTTGATTTTTTTTGTATAAGAAATTTTACATAGATGGAATTTCGCACGTTACACGTGTAAGATGTTACCAACTATAAAAGCGTGGTTATGTCAGGTTTGACGCTATGGCAGATTTTATTAGCAGTAAAGCGTCGCCATCTTGCCAGTTCTCGCCTATTTCCTGTTTCCGTCAATATCCAAATAGAGCAAACCATAAAATAGCAAATTTCAGGCTGTTTTTCCTCGTGTGTTTAAAACGTACGAAGCGGCGCTACAGGGAGCCCAGCATTTGTCAGAGCCTAGACCGACGTTCTGCCTTGCGAGGCAGCCATAGAAAAAAGAGCCTCATATACTATAGTCCTACCCGCCATATCATTGCAAACGTGACGTTCTCTTGGAACGAGATCGCGGGGAAAATACTCAAGGGAGCTGGGATGCCATATCAACGGATCGCCCGTCGTTCATTGTTAGCCAATTGCAAATAATGATGTACAAACTGAAGATGTCTACGCACTTTCGCCCCAATGGTTCCCGCGGCGGCAACTGGTGGAGAGGTCAACAGAGCTTGGGCAGCAATTGTAGGGGTGTTATGAGTAGCAACCTTGCGTCGACACAGGTCTCGTTTCTTAGCGACTCAGTGCACTAGCAATAGAAGGAAACGCGTCTCGGTAGTTGCCTGCAACTACCCTTAAACATGAATGCACGAGGTCTGGCTCTCTGCTAAAAAATAATATATATATATATATATATATATATGTAGCGAAGGCGTAATATATACTGTGATGACTAAAAACACTACATTGCTATTGTGAGAGATACCGTAGAGCCACAACAGGACAGCTAGCTTATCTTTTCCGGGGGATTCTAATGGTATAGAGCAATTCATTATATACCAATAAATTGTATACTAATCTTTATGCCCTTGTGGAGCACAGATCGACAAAAAACGATTTCTTTTCGCATTGGGTATACCCAAGTAGTCAACGTAACCAGTGGCCGCTTTCACCGGTCGATTGTTACTTCATCGATACCCAAGGGACGCCAATTCTGCTGTGCCATTCTTGGGTCCAGATGACGATCAGTAGTGATCTATACAAATTACTAAACAATTTCAAACCATAAAGAAAGCTTAAAGGATTTCGAACAATATAGTGGCTTCCTGTGCCGTGCTTCCTTCCAAACCGGTATACCAAGTGTGAGTCATCTCCGGTAAGAAAGACGGCGATTGGAGAGCTCCAGTAAATGGAGCAGTCTCCCTGTTCTTCTCTCCGGAGACAATGACGCTTGAATCTGTCTGAAAACTGGCGGCGACTCGATCAACAAACGAATAACTGAGAAAGCTAGGTAAACATTAGGCGTGCTTTAGCTGACTTATTTTACTACGTGCTAAAAAGGCTATCTGTATGTACTCTTTTCAAGGCTCTCACAATAAAAAAAAACCGTACATCAACCTGAATAAAAGTAGACAGAGTAGCACTACTGCTACAAAGTCACTATGACATAGATTTAGATTCTCCAGAGTGCCGTTAAAGTTGCATAACGTCCGTGGTGATATAAAACATAAACCTAAAAGGACACGGGCGAGAGATAAGCATTCGTTTACGGAGACCTTTGTGATCAGATTAAATACGTATGAGCCGGACAAACCGTGTCATTGCAATATGGTATGGCGACACCCTCGTCGGCGGTCGAATCTGAACTAATCTGAACGTACGTAGGTGCTACGTTATCGTTTGTAGCCGTTTTAGAAAGCGTAAAGAGTGCTAAATTAGGTCAAACATAATTTTGCCTTTCATGTTATCGATGAGGAACGAGATGTCCGTACGCGAACGTAATGACGATTGAATATTTAAACGCTGCTGTCTTCCAGGTATACGTTGGTTATTACGACCGTTTGATGACGTAATTACCAGAGCGTATATACGAGGTAGATCAAGATGATCCACCTCTGTTTACAAACAGATCATGCCGACTACAGCGCCGGAGATAAAAGAGATGGTTGGAAGTAACAAATAAGTATCATGCGGATTGGTTTCGAATTGCTTTTGTAGCAGGTTGCGTAACTGTGACATGTCAGACCCTCTAGTGACAGTGGAGAAAAACGCATATTGAGCTAAAATGTAAATGTTTTAGAAGGCTTAACTGCGGACATTTTTTAGACGGCTTAACGGAAATTAAAGCATAATTATTAAAATTGCAGTGTACGGCACGAATGCACAGGCGTTCAGTACCATTACCGATAGATTGTCTCATTTAAAAGAGTTAGTATGGGCACCAAGAATGCACCACGTTCTGGATGGCCAAAACAGGCTTGGATGAAAAAACTGTAATAAAGGACTACAAACTCGTAATACTGACGACCGTCGATTAGAGCTGGGCGAAACAGCGATAGCGAAATAAGAGATAGGCCTTAGCTGTGGTGCATCAACATTGCGTCAGCCTTTACACATGAGAATTAAGCCAATATAGCAACTGCACAATCAAGGCACAGAGGCACATATCGACTGTAAGGATTTTTCTTTCTACAGAAAGAGCGGTAACTAGGGCGTGCAACGCGACACACTTGAACCAGCAAAACGAAGGCGCCATAGCACTAAGCCCACGGTGCAGAAAAGGACTGTGCTGTTTGACCACGAGAATGCGCCCATCTACACGCATATGTGTGTCATGGCCAAATTACGCGAAGGAAAGTTCTAAATTGTAGAGGTCCCCCGTATTCTCCGGACCTGGCCCCACGCAACCTCGAGAAATATCTCTCGGGAAAAACATATTAGAGAGCAACCATGATGCGATATCCGCCAGAGATGAGTATTTTGGGTCTTAAGATCCGAATCGTTTTCTTGCGGCAGCGGCTCGATTGTGATGATCGATATGATGGTAAACGAAACTAGCCATGTTGACCCATAAATGACCAATGACCGATTAGACCAACCGATTGGTCTTGTGCTCGTTAGCCGAAATAAGGAAACTAGCACGTCTGACTGGCCTACTGTCAGAACATTGGATCGTCCGTTCATTAATAATAGACATACTTTTACTTAGTAAACACATACTACTATACAAGTAATAAGGAAGAGGCGTACAATATTCCTCCAATGAATATTTAGCTTCGACTTTTTTTCCGTCAAGGACTTACACCAAGGGACTTCCTTCAAGGAAGTCCATCATCAACTAAGGCCAATTTAAATATCGTGTACTGCAGCCACTTTCTACACTAGGACCGGCTCACAAGGTGCCTCGAATGCAAATAGATTAAACGAAGTTATTAGAAGTTTAGGGCCAGAAAGGTTGCAAAAAGTAGTTCCGTAGACGTTAAATCATGGCTGAGAGTCCGCCGGAAAAGCTTAGGAGGGTTCCCGTTTTGGCACCGAAAGTAGTTCCAAATTTACAAGGCTAGTGAGGGTGTACGTGGCTAGGTTGATATTTTTTTCGTAGTCTCAAATCGTTGTGAAGTTGCACCGCACCCTCCAAACAGAAGCAAACATCGGGTGATCAGGCCAAAATAAAATATATATAGACTCGATAAATGGTAGTGGCGGAATCATTGTACATAGTTCTTCACGCTGCGTTTCCCATGCCGTCCTGTGATCCGCACAAAGTAGACGCAACTGAAGCAGTTCGAAGCCGCTCTTATTATTTTACCGCCCGGCGTAAAGCGCAGATCGCTAAGTACAAGTATAACATGATCCTCCGGGGTCAGTAACCCAGACAAGCACATCTTGACTAGGTTCGACAATGAAGCGCTAATTCCGAAAAATCCACCGCTTGTCGGATGTCCATTAGCACTGAGTTATGGCAACCAGCGGTCAAACCGTCGTATTAAGTGCAAGGGGATTTAAGGGTAATTAGTGCGCAATACTGCTCTGGTTTCTGGTGTGTTCGTTCGATTCTAGGTGTAGGAATCTGTTTTTCATATTTAAATATGCCAGGGTTATGTGAAGCTTTAGAAAAATATGACACACTTTAGTGGCGCATCTGGGCTTTGCGCTTAGTCATTCTACGCCTTTACAAGAATTTGCTGTTAAAGGCCGCAAATAGTCAAACAAAACGATTATTCTTCTGCAGTCCAAAATTATGCGCGCCGAACATCAACAGGATCAATCCCGGCGCGGATGTCTTCATCTCATGATGGTGACGTTGTTAGCTTCTTGGCTGTCGGTCTGAAGGTTGGGACTGAGAGTCCCGAATATGACGATGTTTTTGTGTGTATATATATATATATATATAAGCTACCTGCCAAGTTGGGTGAGAAAAACTGAACCGCCAGAATGACATTCTCGCCTATCGTATTGCGTGATAGGTCCCAGCTAGAAGTGATACCCTGGTCATGGCTGGTTGGTACCGGAGAGTATTTCGAATATGTTCCCTTCCGTTAGTTCGACTGTGAGACATCTCGCCGTTTTCATTTCTAATGGTGGTTGGCAGTGACGCAAGTGCTGTCTGGGAGATGGCTCATTTATAGGGCTGTCTAGGCTATTTTCTTTTTTCTCTAACGCCTAGACGTCAAAACATATGAGGACGAAAAGTTCTAATAAAAAGCATTTTTAGTCCCACTGAGGCGAAAGACATAAGCAAGAAACGACTGATAGCCATCTTTGCAGGCAACTGGCCTTAGCGCCTCTGCCACCGCCGCCCTGATCGACTTTTTTGTAATGCTAAAAATGCTATTATGTTTAAAAATTTTGTTTGCATTACTAGATGTTATATTGCGTCACTTTGGTGTTATGATTGAATTTTCGTAGTCCATTATTGAGGAAAACCATGCCTGATAAATACACATTTTATTTTATGGGCAACCCGTGCACTTGTGGCAGGCGTAGATTGTGCCACTGTATTGTCTCTAGTTTTCGTCCGACATCTTATAAAGTTTAGAGCTTTTTCAGAAAAAAAACATTTGACAAGCAGTAACAATGTGTGTAAATGATTCCAAGGATCCACGTATATATAAATATATATATATATATATATATATATGGGAAACATTGGAGGAGTTTTAGCAATACATAGATTCGCAACACGAGTATATGTAATCACGTTTATTGGAATCATTTTGAAGTGATTTGAGTTTATCAGGCTGCTCAGCGAGTGCCACGTTAACACTTAGACAATCTGTCATGTACGCAGCTGATAAGCTGAAACCCGACTCGGCGGCAATGACTGTGACGACAAGGCAGAGCTCTTAAATGGCGCCGTCAGAAGGATGACTGAATCCAAACTCTAATTGAGAATGGAAGACAGAAACGTCACGTCTCCTGGGGTCATCGTGTCGTCCGCCGCTGCCGATTTTGAGAGATAGAGACCAGACAATCGTTTCTACTCCCCCGTGCCCTGCTCCTATCGGCGGAAATACATCTTCACACGGAGGTCGATGATATTTCAATCACCCCAGCGGCACGAGTAGCAACTTGAGTGCGGAGTACGGACATCAAGTTTGATGTAGCAGCTTATGCAGAGTGAATTGCGCCCATTCGTTTGGCGTGAGCGAGCATTACAGAGTTAGTTTACTGCAAGGAAATTGCAACAAAAAACTTTAACTGTGCGCGTTCAGATGGAAGCAATCTGGTAACACACCCCAAAATCTACACATGAAATAAGAGCAGGGCTCAAAAGCTCCATAAGCGGTTCGAATTTGCTTACTTTATTTAACTGTAATGAGCGGTCATTTGAGTTGGTAGGATGCAAGATGAGGCGAAATAACGAGCAGCGGTCACGAGTGGATATAGACACAGGCAACTTTAGCTGTGAATCAAGAAGACAGCGGCCTAATAGACAATCAATCCCGAAATACTTTTGTGAGCCATTCTACTTTACCATTCCCATTCATTCATAGAAACGAAGCAACATTTTGAGCATGCATTTTCTTTTTACCTTTCAGATGGAGACGGTCCTGGCGAAGCATAGAAATCGCATGGCAATTGTGTCTCAATATGCATATATAAATATATACAGTGCGTCAGTTGAATCCGGACTAAACGTCATCGCCCGTTTCGCAATTTATGTCTAAAGAAAAACAGATATTTCGGTAATTTTTTTACGTGCCGTTAGGTACACTCCTGAGGAACATTTTCATTCAATCTAGCCACCACCAGCAGCAATTACACTTTCAATTCTGGCGCGAAAGCGCCCGCAGGCCTTCTTCAAAGTTAGCGGATTGAGATTCTTGAACGACTCGACAATGGCTCTGCGTAGCGCTTCTGTATTTGCATGTCGAGACCTGTTGCTCGTCTCTTGCTCAACAACGCCCCATACATAGAAGTCCAGGGGATTCAAGTCTGGACTGCTAGGGGGCTATATATTTTTGTCCCAGAACGCCGTCATGTTGCCCCGTAGCCAATCCTGGACGAGATTACTGGTGTGGGCGGTAGCGCCGTCTTGTTGAAAGACATATTGTCTTCCATTGGACACTCTATCAATCCATGGTTTTACCACGCTTCCACGTAAATACACTTCCTTTGTTACGGTTTCGTGTCTGTCAAAAAAGTGTGGGGGCATCACGTCTCCATCATTCGACACAACACTTAGGACGTGCACACTGGCAGGATGTTTGGTTCTATGCACGATTGGTAGATCCTCAGGGTTCTTTGCGAGCCACCGGTCATTATTCGGGTTATGTTTTTGGTCAATGGCGAAGATTTTTTCGTTGAAGAAGAATCGAAGATGTCCCGCCATTTCGTGTCTCAAAAAACGTGAGGATGAGATGGCAGCAAGTCATCCTCTTATTTTTCGCGGCCTGAGACAACATCTGTCTGACTTTAAACGTGTAAGACTTGTAGCGCAGTTCTTCGTTGATAATCCTACGCATAGAACAATCACTCATATTGAATTTGAACGCTAAACGGCGCATCGATAGACTTGGATCCTTAAAAACGCAGTTTTGCACCATTTTGATCACTTTTGGCGACCCCACTTCTCGGCGGTTGTGAATCTTCCTTCCAGGCGTTGCACTCGTCGCGTCGGGGAATGTCGTAGATCGTTGCTCTTTTAAATCCAGTGATGTTGACGATTTCGGCTGGCCGATGTCCGGCACAAAGCAATTGGATAACGGTTGTTCTTCGGTCATATTCTGGACCCAGGTTGCGGTGGCCGTCCACGATGACAATGCGTTTTTGTTCTATTGTGAGTGGGCTGTCTGCTAACGCAAACCGATCGGAATTAGCGCCTTCCGTCTATGCTGGGTAGCCCGCCAAAATTTGTCTGGATTTAGCTGACGCGCCCTGTATATATATATATATATATAGCACTGCCGAGTGTGCAAACGTAATGCAAATGATTAGTAAATCATCACAATATTATATATATATATATATATATATATATATATATATATATATACAGGGTGTTTCAGGAATATATTTAAAGCGATACATGAAATTGTAGAGCTCGTTACAGCAAATGTTTTTTGTCAATGGAACATGGTCTCTAAGAAATCTTGTTTTGCAATAAAAGTAAAATTACTACAATTTGTGACACTGCTGTTTTTGCCCGACATAGGAGTATACAATGTTCTGTTGCGAGACAACCAGTCATCCTATACAGAAACTAAGCACACCGTAGTGTTCGTTTGACATCTCGACATGCCTTCCGAAAAATTTTAATTACCCCTGTAACCGCGGCACGCATTGCCATAAGTTTAGTACCCAAATGATCGTCAAATGATTTTGAGGTATTTGGTGTGAAAGCTAATAAAATAACTTCATTTTTGCGAATTATGTTCTAAACGACCATGTCGCATCTTCTGACCGGCCTTACACGTTCTTCAGAAGAAGCAGAATTTTCTCACGAACGGTGTGCTCAGGGTCTGTATAGGAAGACGAGTTGTCTCGGAACAGCACATTTTATGCTACTATGTCGGGCAAAAACACCAGCGTTACAAATTATAGTAATTTAACTCTCATTCCTAAACAAGACTCTTTAGAGACCATGTTCCATTGGAAAAAAAACTTTTGCTTTAACGAGCTCTACAATTCCATGTATCGCCATGTATTAAATATTTCTGAAACACCCTGTATATACAGGGTCATTCAGGGAGTATTGTACTTCTTTCGAGGCTCGATAGAGCTCGGCAAGAAAATTATTTTTCCCTATGGAGGTAGGACGCGGAAACGTTTAGGAGAGAGAGTGAAGTTTATAAAAGTAGTTATTCAGCTTTTTCTCCTACATAGTTGTGCGAAATCTACGTTTGCGGGAGAACCAATGCGGGTCAACGCATGAAGGAACCGATTACACCGGCGTGTTCGGAGGAAAATGCTGCACACTTCACTAGCTTGCGTAGCAAAAAGCGAATACCCAGATTAAGGAAAGTCATGAAAAGTCGATATTTTACGTTAACGCTTTTTCATAAAAAATCGTAAAATTTTTCTAGTGCGACTAAAAATGTACGTCTAAAAGACCACTTTCACGCAATAGCAAATATAATGCCCATCATTTTCGTACCAAGGTGATGATGCTGCGTTGCGTCGTTGTCAAGTAACTAAGCGTTTTCGACAGTCATAGTTGTTATGTTTTACGTGCAAGTTTTTACGTTCAGAACCGTAAAAATTTGCCAAGACGTTTCCGCTCCCTCCTTCCACTAGGAAAAATTATTCTCTTGCTGAGTTCTACCAAACCTCAAAATATGTACCTAACTTTCTCATACGCCCATGCAAATATGCATGCCTTCGCTTTCGATATGGCTATCGAAAAAGCTTAGTGACTTGACAACTACGTAACGCAGCATCATCACTTTGGTACGAAAGTGGTGGGCATTAAATTTGCGATTGCGTGAGAGTGGTCTTTTGGACATACATTTTTGGTCGTAATAGAAAAATTTAACGATTTTTCACGAAAAAGCGTTAACGTAAGACATAACAACATATCGACTTTTTATGACTTTCCTCAACCTGTGTATTCGCTTTTTGCTACGCAAGCTAGTGAAGTGTCTTCCGTTGTGCAGAATTCCTCCGAACACGCCGGTGTAATCGGTTCCTTCATGTGTTAATTGGTTCTTCCGCAAACGTAGATTTCGCACAACTATGTAGAAGAAAAAAGGCAGAATAACGACTTTTATAAATTTCATCCTCACTCCTAAACAAAACGTTTCCGCGTCCTCCCTTCATAGGGAAAAATTATTTTCTTGCCGAGCTCTATCAAACCTCGAAAGAAGTACAATACTCCTTGAATGACCCTCCTTGAATATATATATATATATATATATCCCATGTTGTAGAAACAGATACTTCGTTACTGGGTTTGCAATGCATGGATTTACTATGAAGATATGTATACAAAATAGGTGGCATGAGATATCAACCGAGTGTGAATGCAACCTATGCGGAAAATCATGTGATCTGTATCATCTCCAACAGTGTACAAAATCAATATCGCTGATGAAAGTTATTTAGGAGAGCTGTAGCACATATGTGCATAAACCAAATATTGGTTAATAAACATACAATATATATATATATATATATATATATATATATATATATATAACATTACCATATCGTTAATTCAAACATCACAGGATCAGAATGACCCTTGGTTAGTGTATTTTGTGCAGTAGTTTAATCTTTCATAATGCAGCATGGCTGACCTGTCATGGTTTTGTGTTTATTCCCACATCATATGGAATCACGTGGTTGCCAACCATGTACCTATAACAAATTTCTTCAACTTAATTTTTTAAAACATTATTTTTGTCAGATATATTTGTCATTGTCTCATTTGACCTACACATAATACAAAAGCATACCTTTATCACAAATTCCATTTATTCACACATTTTGTGTCGATAATACCTAAGTACAAAGATTTGGCTCGGCGTCAGGAGCTCATAAATGCGGTTACAAGAATCGCATAAAATATAGAATATAGACATATACAATCTACAAAGTTATGATGACATTAAACGGGCCAACTGATTTAGAGACCCAATGTTACTACAAACAAGACCGAGATATCTAGAGCATTCGGTATGACAATATTTACATCTGCAGTCAACATCGGGCAAGCATACCTTTATGCATACATATATACGAGTGTCATCGCCATGATGTACATACATACCTCCTAGAGTTACATAGCATACACTTACCGAAATAGTTTGCTATAGACTAATATAGAGGCCTTTATATCTCCTCAGACGAGGCACCCACGTTTGCGGGGCAAGCCTGAGGAAACAACTTTCCCCTTTGCGAGAGACTTAACTTAAGTGCAGCTCGTTGACCCTAGAAAACACCGTTGACCACAAACAGGCGATTCGTTCAGTCAATAATATGAGAATGTTTTGCACATTTGCTTATACGCCATCAATTTTATCTCTTGAACAATTTAGCCGACAAGGCAGAGCAAGTGCAGGCCCAGCGACCGGGGTTCCTTGATGGCATTCGTAGTACGAGCTCTACGTGAGCGCAGGTTCTCTCGAGCTTTTTGTGCAGGAGTTAGATGGACCACATACCTTCTATGGCCAACGTTGTCACCAACTATTGTCATCGGCGTCAGCGATTCGATGTTGTGCGTATTGCAGTTTAGAACCTATGACACGCCACCGTCATGAAATTTTGTTTATCCAATCAAATAGTCTGCGGGCCGTACTTTTTTGTTGCAGTTTGCTTACTTGAAAATTAGATCAATAACGGCGGACACAAACAGTAGTGCAATCACCTCAATACGCAGCAGCAGCAGCAACAACAACAGGTACAACAAATAACTGGTAGCGCTTGCAGCAGAGCTTGAAGCTAACCCTAATGCAACGGGTATCAAGTGGAGAAGGTCAGATCGACCGATTGGAAGGACCGCGTAGGCAGATCTTGCCGATCTTTCGCCAATCCGCTGGCGAGCCGATATCTAGAAAGCAATCACGAACAGATGAAAGAAGCCCCTCGAGTTTCCCAGTTGCACTGCCACTCTCTCTACACAAGTACACACATGCACACACGTATATATCTCTCTCGCTATCTCACCCTATCTCTCTCTCTCTATATATATATATATATATATATCAAAGTTTTGGTTTGAACAAGCGATACGCGCCAATATCTGTACGTGGCGCATATTTGACAAAATGCCTTGTAATACGATGACAAATGTTTTGCTTATTCTCACCTCTGGCTGCCAATTGTGTTAAAGCACACCAGTTTCACATAAACCCTATATAATAACAAGCCAATTGAAATCTTCGCTAACAAAACAAGAGGCACACACGCAATATCAGCAGCAACAACAACAACAACACAAATAAGAAGACAACAGTAAGAGCAATAATATTCATTCATAACGACAGCATTAAAAGTAACAAATCGCCGGCCGTATAAATACCATCAAGAGCGGTAATAATAAAAAATGGTACCTGGCTGGCTGACACCGTGCCGAGACGAAAGCTTTCCGAAGCCGCGACGAAAACCTCAACCCCTTATGTGGACTCTTCGATAAAACAGCGGCGGCAACTGTTTCAAGGCTCTTCAGGAAAGAATAAAGTCCTAGGCACAGTCTATTCCACACCCTTCCCTATTTGGTTGGTCACAGATTACTATGAGGTCTTTGAGAACGAGCGGTTTGCCGCTCGCATCAGATAGATATACAAGTATCGAGCAAGAGGGCTTAGTCGCAAAGCCTTTGCCTTGCATTCGGATGGACTGGGTTCGAGACCCAGACCGGCCACTCTTAAATTGGTTTGCATGGTTTCCAATTTACACAAGGTAAATGCCGGAGTGGATTAAAATTAGCCATGACACGAAAAAACCGTATGCGGGCAATAGCCTTACGGAAAATCTAAAAAAAAAAAGTACGGCGGGCAAAGACAAGCATCCTCATCTCTGAAACTTCACCGAACATCAGTTAATGTTTAAACTCTTCGCGCTGGATCGACCCCGGATGAGAGTATTTTCTTGCATGCTTCACGCAAACCACTGTGTCTTTTACGGCGACTGCGTTTTTGTAGCAAAAATAATTGCACTAAAACAGACCGCTGTACAATCAAATGTATGATCCACAAAACGTGTTCAGATGTATAAACCCCAAAAGTGCCTTATAATTAATAATTTTGCATTATTTATTTACCTGAAGCACCAAGAGTGCTTATTAATTAATTATTGTCTATTAGTTGTTTAAAGCAGCGTGTCGCTTATGATCTCACTTTCTCTGGCGAAAAATCATCTGCTGTAGATACAACAATCAGTAGAAGTCTCTTTTATATAAAAAAAACAGAAGTTTAGCCTATGTGCACGTCCAGAGTATTGTGCCTACAGACGGGGACGTTATAATAGCAATCTTTCTCACGGAGACAAACCTGTGAAAAAGCAGTTTAATTGCATTTACATATTGAAGCAATTATTTAATGCAGAACTGGCTGGTAGAACTTTATTTAGCACGTGATTCGATAAGAACTTGTGGCTGCCAAACAGCTCAACTTTAGTTCTGCTGAATGACTCATTCGACTTTCTTCCTACCTCCAAGAAACCGGCATTTACAAGTATAAGCATTCGTTACGCATATTTTGAAACGTGTCTGTGAGCGGCTCAAGCCTCTGGCGGTGAACCGATTAAACGAAGGTTACATTGAATAAACACGTCTGTTAGAAATGTCTCTACTGGGGGTAGCATGAATTCAAATATATGTTTCCTTTTTGACACTTTGATCTTATTATGTGCCAATTCAAATAGAGGAGCCTGCCTGCAAAACATTTATCATTACTTTGTTGTGCAGTGCTCAACCAGATACAACATGCCGACGACAAAAGAACAAATTCGAATGTAGCTTAATTAAATCGAACGGTCCAAGCTACCGTCGCGAAAGGGTTTTTAAACCGTCCCAGTTATCGTCGCGAATAAGGTGCTCAAAGCCGTGGTCGAAGCCTTTTCAAATCCAAACACTTACACAACCTACTTTGAAAACGATGTGGTGTCGCATGATTGCAAGGTTCGTCAGAAAAAAAATCTAGACATATTTTTTGTGCTTTCCAGAGAGCTGATCAGCTAGCTCCATAGAGTGTTGCGTTACTTCTCCGAGTCACTACCGCGACCCACTTTGCTAAGTTCACGCAGCAAATACGAAAGCTTAGAAGAGCGACCTTCATCGAGGTCGTCGAGGCGGCATCACAGCCCATCGTGGGAAGGTGAGGTTAGGAAATTATTGATTTTTGTGAATTACGCCATGGTAGCCGTACGCTATCGTAGCATTGACAGAAGGTAAGATCCGTAATACGTAATGCTTAATACAATCACATTCGAAAAAACACGGCTTCCAAAAGCAAACGGACAGGTAAGCTGGGGCCAATTCACGGCGTCGTAGCCGTATCTTGCGAATTCACTTTGCTAGTAGACTTGGGCAAAGTTAATTTATTCTATTTTTATTTCTTACAAATTTTCCGTTTATTAACCTATACTTTTGTCTTGTCTTAATAAGTGAGACATACGTGAATTTATCCACGTTGAGAACGAGGAACATTCCTTATATGTTAATGTCTGGAATAATCCCTTATATAAAATTGTTATCGTTATGTGTTTACCATTCATTATGTGATTTTGACGGACGATACATGATTAGACCGAGGAAACATTTATCTAACTAATAGTTTTCCACCAATGATTGTTAAGATCATTTTTACTTTGTAAGCTAACTGATGTAAAAAAAATGTTCGGTATCCTGTAATACACTATAATAGCTTGCCAAACTAGAATAGCTTATTACAGGGCTTTTTTAATGATTTATATTTGACGTAAATAGAGTGGATGCAAGATGGTTCATCATAATATCAAACATCAACGTTATTTGCCGTCCTGCCGTTCCACCGAGAGAGGAAGTGCAGAGATCTTCGTTGTAAAGCCGGATGACCAATCGAGTTGTACTCAGCGCATTGCTACGACCAAAACCGTCCAATACGCCGAGTAATATAGTTGTCATGAAATTCTCTACGAGAGCATACGAGGTGATAGAACCCGTGTACGAAGTATCTGGTATAACCGTGCTCGTAATCGCAGGCCACCCCCGTCCGACAACCAAGGAGACTTAAAAACGACTAGCACTCTTGCCTTTATTGCCGCCTCTACGACTTTGTGCCACTGTCCCAAGAACTGATTAAGTGGCTCCGTCACAGGCTTACACGGCTTATCAAACCCGATGGCGTGGTGCATTCGCCTGCGCCTCGCGACTGGAGAAGACCCATAGGTGCGCGAGTTCGAACCCCACCGTTGCACATTTGTATTTGTGGGGGTCAGTCTATGAAGCAATGCGAAAAGCAGTCCCGTGGATGTTAAATCTTGGCTGAGGGTCAGCCCGCAAAAGTTTAGGCATACACAGCTTGAGCCTAAACATCTCCATGAAGTACGCCTCTACCGTGGCGGTAGTAAGCGAGATGGCGCCAATGTTACGGTGAGCAACAACGATGCCTTCAGCGCATATTAACATCACGACATATTATCATGAAATAATGTGATAATAAAATAGAAACAAAGTCGTTTTGACTCTGTGAACAACATACCATCTTCCAGGCAAATTAGTTGTTCCCAACGGCCACACGAAAGAGAAACGCCGCTCCGGAGATTAGTTGGTCTTAGAAAAGAATTAGTAATACGATTTTGACGCGCCCGCTGTTTATCAATTATTATACATGCGGCAATCGGCGTGGAATTGGTATCCGCTAAATGTTTTGGGGGGGATGGTATTGCACCATCTCTTTTTATTAAGACATCTGTGCTCCCCGTTTTTTTTTCGATCATAATCGATTTTTCAATCCACTCCGGCATTCACCTTGTTTTAATTGGAAACCATGAAAACCAATTTAGGATTGGCCGGTCTGGGTCTCAAAACCAGGCTTCCCGAATGCAAGGCAAAGGCTGTTGCCACTAAGCCATCTAGCTCGGCTAACACTAGGCAATGTGATACGCTGCTGAGGTAGACCGCACCGGCGAGCAACTACACATGAGAAGTCTGTATAATAAAGGACCGCATTATGAGATTGCACGTTTGGGACGCGGCTTTGACAACTTCACCCATGTAAGGTCTACACTTCATTTGCAAAAATCAATTTTTTCCTGGTCGGATTTGTGTATAATACAACTAGTTTGTAATTATAAAGTATACTTTGAGAAGACACTTATAGTACTTTATAGTGCAGCCAGATGCAACAGAAAAATTGGCGTCATAAGCATATCTATAGTAAGATTTTTAAGAGATATTGGAGAAAAACGGCAAGTGAGACTCATAAGAAGAAGGCAGGGGATTTTTACTGCAAAGAAAAGCACGTGAAGTGCAACGGGGAAATGCGGCTGCAGTGCTAGACTCGCTGCCCTCAGGCAGTGGTTTACCGGGATTGATCTGATTATGTATTAAAAAAAATGGTGTGTAATGTATAAATAAATTTAATTGTGATGAATTTGTTCACCATTATTAGGCACTAACGCAATAGGGCAAGTAGATAGAAACTCAGGCCCGATGCAGTGTGGGACTCACCCTCGGCGATTGGACATTATTCCGCTGAGAGCATACCCACTAAACGCACCTCCCCCCTTAAGCTTCACTCGCTGTCAGCCCGGCTCTTCTTTTAATAGTACTACGAGCCGACAGGAAAAGTGGTGAGTGTTCTTCGAATCAATTGGCCGAATACCTCTCAAGGTTTGACCTTATAGCCATAATACTGCGTTCCTCCACCTGCGAAACGATTCTTCTACAGGCACGGGCGTATTCTGTCCCTTCAGTTGCAAATCTGTCTCTCCTGAGGCGCTCCAGGTGCCCCATTCTTACCAGTACCTCTCGTGCCGCTGCAGCTCCTATATGCCAGTTAGAGGTGCCTTCACAAATGAATTGCACAAACTGTGCAATTCCCTAAGTAGGCAGGTCCGGAGGGTTTGTACAATTTAGCTCTCCGCCCAACTTTAATCGGTCCAGCACTTTTCTTTTAGTCTCTATTCTGACTTGCGCTAAGACCGGATAGACCAACAGAGTATGGGCAGCGTCGTCTTCAACACCTAGGTCACAGAACACGCATATGCCCGAGGAGGCTTTTCCGCTTTCTTCAGAGCGTTTCTAGCATCGTGCATCTCATTCCTTTGTCCAGATGTATGCCCAATTACCTGGCTACACTGACCATTGTTATCTGGACCTTATTTAGGACAAGGTTGATGAGTCGCACTTTCTTCTTTCCTGTCAGCAGAATACCTTCACTCTTCTCCGGAGCAAGAGCCAACCCAGCCTCCTTTATCCATTCCCCTACAAGTTTTAGGGCTTTGTTGGTATATAATTCTACCTTCGTAGTCGTCTTAGCCTGCACCATCACAGCCAAGTCGTCTGCGTATGCCAAAAGCTCAACTCCGACAGGGAGGTTACGTAGTCGGAGTATATCGTCGTACGCTATGTTCCACAGTAGGGGCCCGAGGATGGAACCCTGTGGGACACCCGCCGTCATAGGCATCTCCTTGCCCTTACAAGTGATGACACGATCTTTCAAGTAGTTCGAGGTTAGCTTTACCAGGTATTGTGGGACCTTCCTCTTAAATGTATTCAAAATAACCTTCCAAGGCAGGCTGTTAAAAGCATTTTTTACTTCTAGCAGCACTGCAAGGTATAACTTGCGGGTGCTAGGCGTGGAGCTATGCAACGTTTCTGCCTTGGTTGGCACCACTTTGTTATTAGCCGTTAAAACCTGATCTCTTTTTTCGAAATCCGTATTGTGCATCGGACAACAGGCCGTTTTCTTCGGCGAAGACTCGGAGCCTTTCTGCTACAATGGCCTTTACGCCCTTTGCTAATGAACTAATCAGGCAGATAGGCCTATAACCGCCATTTCCTTAAGGCACAAGGACTACCTCCGCTGTTTTCCATGTTTTAGGGATTTTTCCTTCTTTTATAAGCTTACTCGTCATCTTTGCCACAACCTCAGGGAACTCCTCGAACAGAGGTTTCACAGCCATTGAAGAAATGCCGTCAGGCCCTGGCGCTTTACCTTGTTTGATTCTCTCAGCTGCTTGTAGTACTTCTACAACAGAAACTTTAGATGCATACATTTCTAATATTTCTAATTGGTTATTCTCGTAAACTCCTCTAGAAAAGTCTGCGTGCTGGGGAAACAATCTCATCGCATCAGTAGACTCGTCCTCTCTGGATCTTTCAGAATGGTTTTTGGAGCTCTCATTTGCAGCTTGCCTCTAACCATCTTGTACGGGAAAGATATATATATATATATATATCTCTTTCCCGTACAAGATGGTTAGAGGCAAGCTGCAAATAAGAGCTCCAAAAACCATTCTGAAAGATTCTGAAAGATAAAGATTATATATATATATATATATATATAATCTTCATCTTTCAGAATATATATATATATATATATATATATATATATATATATATATATATATTGTTGTTGTTTGCGCCTTTCCTTCGGCGAGGATTTGAGCTATAGCCGGAGTTGTCTAAACAAGCCCTCGCCTTTTTCACTTGACTGATGACCGACTGAGTGTTTTGGCCTGACCAAGCAAGCTCACCGCTGTCGATCCCGGTTAGCAGCGGCCGGGGTGGCGGCGTCGGCGAAGGATTAAGGCAAAAAAAAAGGCAGAAGAATAATACAGTTAACCAGAAGAGAAAAAGGGTCAGCGGGAGATGATCATATCTGGTCATCTTAGGCCGATTGGATGGCGCGTACCGACCAGCCATTGAGTTCTGGCAGCTGAGCAGTCTGAGATCTGAAAAAAGAAACGACAAGCATTGGTTGCTCTCGCCGGCCGCGACAACGCACTTCAGCGCTGGGACGAATAAGCTTCTCACGGCTGGCTATTCCTGCTTTTACTGCTACGCCTCGTGTGACAGTACTCATCACTACGATTATTATTGCTATATATAAAATTCAATGTATGTATAGCCTAAGATGTAGATAAGATAGAGAGAGGGCTACCCGAAATAGCACGATCTAGCGTGTATTGCTTGGCTCCAGCTCACATCATTAGCTTTCACATGAATGGAGAGCGCAAATACTCTCCACTCACGCCCTTTATTCAACTTATTCACTCAATTCGTGTGCCGCTAAATTGCAGTAGTGGTAAGGCGGCAACTATTAATGCCCAAAGTTAAGTCATCGACTGGAGAAAGTAAATTCGGCAATCGACAAAAGTATATTCGATGCGTGTGGCAGTGCTTCTACTCGTATAACTAATCTTGCCTTTAAACGCTACAATTTAGAGATAGAGAGAGGTTTAAACCTGCACGATTAACACTCGATTAGTTCGGCATCACCCAAACGAGGACTCATTAGCCGTGGCGAAACACCGGCAAAGGTTCATAAAACAACGCATGATATTATCGAGAGTGTTCTTAAATATTTTTCTTTTCTTAAAAATTGAGATTTTCTGAAACGAAAGGCCGGGGTTTTTGGCAGAACTAATATATATATATATATATATTTTGAATTCTTTTCAGTTAAGAATATGTCGATATATAAAAATATTAAGTCATTATACATTGCGTCCCTAGAAACTTGAATTAATGATCAGGGATTCTTCTAACGGAGCCGCCATAGAGCTTCTCTTGGAAAGGAATCAAGAACTCGCACTTAGCGTCATTCAGCTCAAGTCCTAAGCCAGCCTAACCTCCTGTAGTTAGGCAGTGTCTCTCTGAATCGCCAGGTCGTCACTCCTATTGTGGTCAACGAAAAACCTTGTTGCATGGACGGCTGCTTTCGAGTCACGTGTGATTCCGCAGCTAAGCTGATGCGGAGAGATCCGACGATAACCGGCCTGCTCTCTAATGACAGTTTTTTCGACGAAACAGCGCAGTGTCAAGCCAATGGTAATGGGTCCAATGCCACCGTCTTTTTGCTCAAGCCAATGCGCACTGTAAAATGATGGGAGTCCGCCAGCTATTATTATTATTAGCTCTCTCCGCCGTCTCTGCTGATAAGGTCTTTCAGATGATATTTTCAAAGGCCGCCGGGTCCACCGCCGGAGCTGTTAGGAAAGCTCCGGGTGGCGTTGATGACATCTATCACAGACTCGGTGACCCTATGGGTCTGCCGGGCAGAACCGGGAAGCGGGGTAAAAGAATAAATCAGCCGGAATTGAAGAAGAGCTCGCCTCGTTTCGGCGGAGAACGTCGCTACTGTGTCGGTGGCCAATAGAACCCTTGTAGAGAACACACCGTCAAGGGCGAGTTTTCCCTGAACTAGTCGAACTATGGAAGAGCTGTTGTGCGACGCACTTTTAAGTCGAGTTTAGTAACGATGAATCGAAATGATTAGTTTCGAGTCTATTTCCCGCTTGGAATCTATTACGGTTCTCGCGTAGTACTGATGTGAAAGTTCGTCGGCCTTGAAACGGCGAGGAAAACGGCTACAGAATTGCAGTTTCGAATTGCAGTAGTCGTTTTATGACTCTCTGCATGTTGTTGAGTAGACGTCACCGATCAGGTTTACAAGCTACAGAGACATGTTGTCGCAAATGCCCTGCTAAATAAACACGCTGCTTTCTCAACTACTGGAAGGGGTAGCTTTTCACCCACGGATGTCTTGTTGTGACATAATTGCGAGGCCGCAGTTTTCTTTAGTGCGGTTCCGCAGAAGGCAGGGCAGATTGCTGTCATTGTGTGATCAGTTTCGGACATACGTAGATCAGCCAATCTTGAGCTTAAAGGTGAGAAGCAGAGAATCTTTAAGCTGACTGCGCTGGCCATCAGTAAGGTTTTGTGGAGATCTGATAGCAGACCTAACGGGTCCGAGTTAAAGTGGCGCTCCATGGGCAACGCACGAGGATGCCCCCTTGATAGTGTGCTAATAGCGTCGATAAATAACTGTATAATTTTTTCGGTAAGTGCGAGGATCATTTCGTTAAGGCAGTCGCTCTACCTTAACATGAGAACGTTCGGGACGGGCTACTTAGCAATCTTAGATGTGCTTTGAAGCCGATCAACCGGTCGTGAAGTGACCTTAACCCCGTTTCGGGCAACCGCAGAAAAGACCAGAGGCCGATGGATGGATGTCATTCACAGGTAAGCTGATTTTCACCGTAAGAGCGTCGGTATTTTGCTAAATGCGTAATAAGGCTGATCTCCTAAGCTGTCCTATTTGGTAGAGGCGATGAGGGCACAATCCTCTCGGAAAGATTCCTAAGGCCTTTACAGGGACAGCACTTCCCAGGAAGGCTCGTGACACTCCTTCAAGAACAGCATTTAGCGTCTTTAGTGCTTGTTTACCACAAGTATTGGCCTCAATCCAGCCCTCTGTTCATCTATCGCCACCGTTTAGAGTATCACCGTTCCCTCGCCTTTGCTTATCTGCTAATACAGCAGATCTTCCCGCGCTACCAGGCTTTACTGTCTGCTCCATAACGTTAGCGCCGCTTTCATCACTAGTTTCTAATACGAAGAGTGTACAATCGTCTCTCGCCTTCTTCGACGGTATCTGCTGCTCTGGCGGGCTGGTCGCCTGTCGTTTGACCGGCGCTTACCCTTTGCACATAAAATCCGTTTTACTGAACCATTATATATATATATATATATATATATATATATATATATATATATATATATATTTATATAGTAGGTCTAATAATCGAAGATTGGTTCACACATATAGATCATAGGTATCACATTTTCAGAGTTGAGACAACGGCCCCCTTTTACTCTTCGCACATAAAATCCGCTTTACTGAACCATTATATATATATATATTTTTTTTTTTTTTTTATATATAGTAGGTCTATTAACCGAGGATTGGTTCACACATATAGATCATAGGTATCACATTTTCAGAGTTGAGACAACGGAATCGCTCTTTCGCAACGCTGAAGGTGATATAGATTACACGGGCGGCCACAAAGTTTACATACGCACTTCGGCGAGATCTCATGAAACTTGTCGCGCACACAGATCGTCAGGTGGAAGCCGTGGTTGGCAAATCTGATGACTAGATGTCGCTGCTCATAAGTGCAGACTTTCCGCGAATCGACGTCATTGTCTGTGTTTTGTGTAACAGCGAGTTGATGTCGGCCATTTTACTTTCCCAACCAAAGACGTGTTCTCTAAACGCCGTACTATGCTATATGGTCGTTTAGAAGAGAAATTGCAAAACATAAAGTTGTTTTGTTAGATTTTACGTCTAAAATCGTAAAATCATAGCCTTACGACCGTTCACAGCGCTCAAAAGTAACACATTACTCCGTAATCTCGGCTCGCATTGCCATCGATTTAGTACCAAAATCATCGTCATGAAATCCGAATGTAATGAAATTAATGTGTTAGTTTTGAGCGCTGGTCAAAGGGTTATGTTTTGAGGTATTAGGCGTGAATGCTCATTAAAAAAAAAACTACATTTTTATCAATGATCTTCTAAACGACCATGTCACTTCTTGTAAATGCGTTTAGTATGAGGTACTTGCAAACCACTTTCCCGCTTTGACAGGCATACAAAACAGAATATTTTTCCAAGCTTAATGTAAAGCATCGCAATTGTTCGCCAGGAAGGCCAACGGATATTTGGACTACCGTTAAGTGATGCACAGGCGATTCGCTGGAAATAAGCGGCACATCATCATCAAGTTAACAAGAGCATGCTTTTTGTAGAAATTTTTCGAATGAACTGTAAAAAGCGTCATTGTGAGGTTTTGCGTACTGCCCTCTAAACATACATACATCTATGTTTACTCCTCCGTAAATCAACGCAACAATGTTACAGTGGTTGAATTTTTTTGCGAGGTGCAGCAGAGTCTATCCTACAAAAGCTGATTCAAAGCTAGCAATATTAACCTAGATTTTTCCCAAGCAAGAGTGTTATCCTTCGCCTTCCTAAGAAAAAATTTGATTAAGGCCACCGCTGGTAGCGGCCAGCTTGACCGACGCGAACCCAGGCCAGGAGCTCTCGGCTGCTACGTTGCCTTCATTGATTCGAATTATACACCCATCGGAGCTGCAAATTGACTGAAAACCTAGCTCTGACGGTCTTTAAAAGTGTGTGCCCACAACAAGGCTTTGACGTTTGTTATCAAGGTAAAGTCCAACGGATTTCCCATAGCCATAATATATCGATTCTATTCGAACTTTTATTGCGGATCAGGTGTTATCTAATTCGACAAGAGCCTGCCCAATTATGACAAAGGCAGGCGAGGTCCATGTTAAACGGCCTACCGACATGCCCGCAAGGGCCACCCTTAGTCAAGCGAGGTCCTCGCAACGGCTGAACGCGTCATTACAAATAAAACATGCGCTTTTAAAGTTTCCCTGATAACTCCAATAGCGGGCCGGACGGCCTCCAGGAACGCAATATTAGAGGCTACGCCAGTCGAGCTTTCAGATGCATAGAAAGCCTACCCAGCCCTCTCAGGGCTAGAAGATACTTGCGCGTTTGAAGTGCAACATGGGGACCACTACAAACCGGCCTTATTCTGTTTAGGAATCCGCGACTTTCAGTCTTAACTGCAATTAAGGTTCAAACTTTGGATACTAGACAACAGCTTCTTTAGTGGGGCATTTAAGAGCGGCTTACTACTGGTAACGGGCCGACCACCCGGGACCGAGGTGTTTTACACATACATTATGAAATTAAATAATTAGATACAACATATATATATATATATATATCAAAGATGCACGGCATTATGCTGGCTTTAGCATGCGCACAAGTTAAATGTTCTCTAAAAATAAATTACAAAATGCTTTTATTTCTACACTTGCGAAAAAAGCACTAACATCAAACGATCGTAGCCTATCGCAGACTATTGCTGTCGTTTAAACTGGGATAACGGGAACAGCTTATGTGCTCAAACCAGTTGAATGTGCAGTTCAGTTGAGTTAGAGAACATTCTAAGCTCGGCTGCGCGGGTTACCTGGCGAGGGGAAAAGGTAGATGCAGCAGATAAAGACGATTTCTTTAGTAGAAGATTTGTGATTGGAGAGTGGGTGCCGGGTGCTATTGCTCAGCAGTGTATATTGCTTTACAAATGTCTAATACGCGCAATTTAAATATGCCTAAGAGACTGTCGTTTGTTAATATTATTGCGGTGACATTAGTTAAGTATAAAGCTATAACGCTTTATATATATATATATATTTTTGAACGGTCCTGGAACGAACCGAAACGCGTTTCCGTACGATAGCATCAGTATTTACTAGATGTGCACATTGGCGAGAGCAAAATGTAATTATTGCCAGACGGCAAGCAATACAGCTGTTTGAATGCGTGACAAAACGCAATTGTCGACCCCACTATGACTGTATGCTTATTGTATTTAATATTTATAAGGGCCAAGCTATTTGTAGAAGAAAAGCACAGCCGTATCTGGTGCAAATAATTTAATATGCATGGATAAGAGTGTTTAAACGATATGCATTCGCTCTGTTTTATCTCAAAATTGCCTATGTTTCGTTTTAAAACAGTATACGTAAGCTTTAAAACAAGATCCTGGTTTGTAATCCAAACACATATGACCTTCATACATATTGAGACTTTAACGCACTCTGCGCCTCGTTCTTTCCACTTAATAAACAAACCAAATTATTCGCAAGGAATAATATATAGCAAAGCTGTTTTTTAGAACCTTTAGATATATATGATGAACGTTAAAGGCCCAATAACGTTTCTTTGAGGTGCTCCTTACTTTACCGAACTTGTAACATTGCTTTAACTTATATATATATATATATATATATATTGCTTTCTTTTCGTTTAATTTATTTAAAATAATTGCTGCTCCTTGAGTTATTTGGGCGTACATAAAAAAAGTGTAAATCATAATTTGCAGTACCTCCTGAAACGCGTATTTTATTAAGTGTGTACCTGCAATTATATTACACTATTTTATAACATAATGTAAGTATTCGGATTTTTTATTCATCACGTCATATTGATTGTTTTAAGTGAACGTGTAAACCATCAGCATTTTTGTTACGTTAATTATGTATGTATGAATCGCTTAATTCATATGAATTAGGTCGCAGAAGATAAGTGTTTTTTTTTTATCACGATCATTGCGATCAACTCGCAATGATCAATTTTGGTGAGTCGCATTCAGGTACAATTGGGTTGGATTGTATATTTGAGGTAAGGTTATTTGCTTTTATATTATGATCATAGATTATGCTTATTTGCACATATATATATATATATATATATATATATATATATATATATATATATATATTCGCTATCTAACCACTATATATTCTACATTACTTCAGCTTTAGCAAACTTTTCTTCGTACTACTCTAAGTCGATATAATATTGGCACCATTTTGCATCATAAGCGTTTAGCTTCTCTATAATTTTGCCCAAAGACTGCTTGCTTCGTATCAGCACCTCAGGGGCGGAATATCGAGTCTCAAGTAAGCTCAAAATTTAGTTACAAGTTCTGTGCTTCAGCTCCCTTTGGGCGTGGTCATCTCTTGGCGGGTTCATTCGCCGTGAATTTCCACGGATACTCAATTTTACCGAACGACAGAACACAATCACTGCGGCGTTGCGCCGCCACTTCTCAAAGAGCATATTAGGTGGTTGGGCTACTTAGAAACGCCTTGGGCCACCAACAGCCAAGAAATACCTTTTTGTGACACATTTCACAATCCGGGTCTGTGCAAATCGTTCAGACGCACACAAATACATACGAGTAGCTCCTGCGGTTGGTGTTCATCCTATTTCAAAGTGAGTAGCTCTCTAACAACAAGCATTTTAGCGTAGAGAATTCCGCTGAGGAGAAAGACTTTCGTTTCCGCTCGTCCGAGCCGGTCGGCCGACTTTCGACAGCAGCCCTCCAGCCGAGAAGGAAGGAAGGAAGGGAAGCTTATCGTTTCGTGGCTCCCACCGAGTTCGGTTTTTCTTTTGGCTCTTCTAACTTCGCTCACCGCAAGTGAACGTGACGGTCGTACGTTATAACACCGAGCTCGAGTGAACGCCAAAGCAACGGCCGCAGACTCTGTTGTTACGCCGTAAACGAGCGTAACAACAGAGTCCGTGGCCATAGACCACGCTCTCACGCGCGGTGGCGTTGGTTCAAAAAGCAAATTTTCGCCTAGCCATGCCTAAACCTGCACCGCACTCGCACAGTCAGGTTATATTTGACCAAAGCTTCGTTAGCAATGTAGGTGACTACTTGCGTCGCGCCCTGAGAGTCTATTGTCCGGCTGCAAAAGTACGTGTTGCCTTGTTGTTTCTGTGGCCAGCAGTGTGCGCTAGGCCAGGGCTGCTTCTTGCCTATCGTCTCAGTTGACAAGTGGTACCGCCGAATGCTTTATTATTATTATTATTATTATTATTATTATTATTATTATTATTATTATTATTATTATTATTATTATTATTATTATTATTATTATTATTATTATTATCATTAGTATTATTATTATAGCAATACAATTGTGAGGTGTGAATGTGTATCCTCATTATTTTATAGTTTCTTTCTTGCTGTCGTCAGCCCATCGCACCTAATATCGACGCGGCGTTTCCTCTGCAAACTGCCAATGAAAGCAGCTGCCTCAGAAAGTCGCCTTCGCGTACATCTCCGGTGTTTGCTTGTATTATTATTATTATTACTCTAAATTTACAGTTGCGAGGTTCAAACGTATCGGTTTCGCTCGTAGACGTTTGATTGTCGGAAAAATGCTTGCAAGATACCAATTGCCTCCTTGGATGGGGCTCTCTAGTAGTTCACAAGGGGAACACATTTAGGAGCGGCAGCTTACCTTCGGCGATTCTCAGGCCCAGAAGAGGAAGAAAATGGTGAACAATCGGCGTGGGACAAAATTCCCCTAGCGCAAGTCAATCCCGTCACGATGACCACCTACCTGCAACCCTGACGCACGAAGTCCATTTAGCCCACACATTACGACAGGAGAGCGGTATTTAGCTCAAGGTTTGACCGGATAGCAATCTTGGCATTATTTTGATCCGAAGTTCAGGGCCGTATGCGGCGCTTGCCTAGATTTTCATGTTTTCGCCGCTCATCCCTGTTCCTGTAGCACGAACATGGCTGATGCAAAAGGTCACCATAAAATAAGCTTCAAACAGGCAACGCCCATGAAGCAGGCACAACACAACGCCGTAAACAATGTGCGTGTTAGAACCTTTAGACAGGCGGGCTTTGCCGTAGCCGTCAAGTCGACTCGTCTTTGTAAAGATAATAGAGTCTTAGACCAAACGGCATGACCTACAGGGCCACGGGGAACTGCTGATCTAGGATGTGTCGATTCGAAGCATTTATGCGGCGAGACATACGACGATCTCCCGCACGGTAGGTAGCATTGCATTCATAGCTGGGAGGGACAAGACTCCTCTTTACAAAGCCTTGGGGAAGGAGCAGCACACCCTGTCCTGTCCGCTCGCCAGCGAATGCGCATAATGCGTTTGGGAACGGGAGGCCATAGCCGTAGCGCGAACAATTGGCCAGATAATCGAGAAGTCGAGCGAAGACAAATGAAACACAAATTCCTTAGAAATTCAGCACAGCTTCGGAAGAATGATTCTTGACACATTCCCGAGGGGCGAGGCCTGGAGGAACTAAAGTATGCATGTGGATTTAATCTGTACATTTACCGGTTAACAGTAATTTGATAACAAATTAAACCGTGTCCCGGTAACGCCATGAAGCTGACAATAGAAGCGGAGGAAAGCACACATTGCACACGATGCAAGATAGAGTTATTACCTCAAGAGTTCTCGTTCGCGTTAAATTTATATATTCGCTTTGGTTCTGTCAACAACTCACAAAACATCTTATGTGTGTTATACCTTTTCTTATGGAGCCCAACGTTTCCACAGCAGTTTGTACAAAATTTACGCTCCAATTGCGAACACATGCGCCTCTTCTGCAGCAATGTTTTTATTAATTTATATGATTGGCGTTTTACTTAATTTCACAGTTGTGAGATAATGTCGTGTGGACTACACATTCTATAGCGCTACAAATGCTAACTCTATGATTATTACCACTTGCCTGTCGAGGTAACCGTCCTGGAACATATTTACCAAACCGCAGTTTGCTCTAAACCAGTAAAACTGTCTGACAACGACAATAAAAATAGTGCAATCAATGTGGCAGAAGGCCATGCATTTCATACGAATCATTTAGCTTGAATTGTACACACTTGTACCCGTCGCCTCGATGCGTGGGTCTGCTTCCGTTTCACTCCGTTGAGTAAAACTAGTTGGAGTTTCCGTAGAGAAGTTAAGAGTTTCCCATTGTCCTGCACGGACCTTGTTGCGTAGGCTTAGCAGCCAATTGCCACTTTCTCTCACACATATACTTTCAGCACCATAATCCAGTTCTAAGTGCCTTTCTTTCCGCTCCTGACTAAACGATAGGAGAACAAGTATGTTAGCTGCCGAACGCCGAACTGCATTCCCGCCAGAAGACTGCTTTCCGTTTAACAATCCCAACTGCAAAAAGCTTTTCTGCCAAAGAGCCAAAAAGTGATTTTGAGACAATCATTTTTTTGGCAATAGTTTTTGCAATTCTTTTTTTATAAGTGCGTTTTATTAATAGCATGTGCGATGACCATGACTTAATTTTTTCCCGTAGGATCAATTCTCGTTTACGGTTTTGCACTGACAAAACAAAATATATGCTGCTATATAAGGAAGAGTATAAAGTTTATAACGTATAATCTCGATATATACCCTGCCTGGCAGATCTGCACTTAAATGCAACGTGGCCTTTTCCTGATTGCTCTAAGGAAGAACTACCTTAAGTTAGGAAGTTTATGTGATCAGGAGAATAAGTTGATCGAAATAAGTGAATTTGCATAAAGTAGTAACTGTAATAGTATTAAAAACAATACTGGTGACAAGCCTTTGTCGTGTCTCAATAATTAGCAGTTATTTTTATTGAGAAACGTACGCCGTGGTATTATGATAGTTGGCAACATTCCTACTATCAAGTATTGTAAAGTGCGTTGCAAAAAATTAGCAACACATGTTTTTTGGTGATAATTTCGGTTTGATTTGTTTGAACGTTTTGAAATTTAAAAGAAAAATTTAAGGGCATGATGTACATAACGGAACACGAGTATGGTGTTAATTTCGTTGCAATCACACAATCGCTTCATACAAAAAATAAAAAACGTGTGAAAAAACAGTGTTGCAAAATATTAGCAACAATAACGCCTTACGGCGTATTCGATTCTTAGCAGGGCTGTATGACTTATTTGATACTACATATTCTATTTTAGAAACGGGTTTTTCGTCTCTTCTTCTGAATCAAATCGTAAACTCGGTCTTTCATGGAGTTAATGAGCGAAAGTATAATATTAGTCCATGCTTGCTGGACAGCTTCTTGGAGGTCCGACAAATTATCATATTGTCGACCATTTGCGTAAATCTGCTTTACCAAATGTCCCCAAAGATTTTCCATGGAATTCAGGTCTGGACTCAATGCCGGCCAGTCAAAAAGTGGCACTCCTTTACAAATACAAATACAAATGTCTCCTTTATTTAAAAAAGGGGTTGAACAATGGAAATGAATTGCTCGCATTCGCGGGCAAGGCGAGCTGTTCGCTAAACAAATGAGTGGTTAAGGACTGCCACATTGGCTATCTCGTGCGGTTGAATGGAACCGCGACTCATTGTTCTTGAAAAAAGGCTATAGTGCTAGCCGAAGTATGAAACGTGGCGTTGTCTTGTTGAAAAACTGCGTCAGGTCCCCCAATTCTTCTGAAATGGGCTTCTAACTGGGAACCGACGATACGCTGATACTTGTCGGAATTATTTAGGCCCACATTCGCGACTAGATCAGACTTCCCATTATATCCAAACGCGCCCCAATATTTCACAGAGCCACCACCGGCCACACGTTTCGAGAACCATTTAGGTTCCTTCCGTAAGTCGTGCCAATAGTACTGACAGCCGTCAGGGCCATTGAGATTAAATTTATTTTCATCTGAGAAGACGATGTTTTTCCACTCGTTATTCCAAGTTTAGTATCTATGCGAAAATTCACGCCGTGCGACAATGTGCTTCGGTTGCAGTCGCGGCATAAGCTTCCTTTTCGCGTATCGCACGTCTTTGTCAGAACTGCGGTACACTGTGGATCGGTGCACTGGTACTCCCAAAGTAGTCCTGATCCTGGAAGAAGACATTTGGTCATGAGTAGCCAACTGTATGATCCTACGCCGATCTCGAATAGTCAAAACTGGCTTACGCCCACTGTTAGATATGCACCTTTGGTTCACTCCAAGGTGTAAGAACCTGCTGATGGTGCTCTTATGCCGACCTAATCTGGTTGCTACGACCTTTGTACGACCTATGGTTTAAACATACGCTCCGCTGTTAATTCGGCACAACGACTGAGCTGTAGAATATTTTGCAGCTATAGAATGATTGATTTAGCTAAACAATATTCCTGACATTTGATCCCCGGGATCGAACATCAGCTGTAGCATCGACTATCCTTTACAAATAAGAGCTGTGTTTTTTTTGTGGAGGAGGGTTAAATGCAGTGACGCACTACTGCTACGAGAAGGAGTTTCCATCTCGAGCTGTGTGGGACTCGACCCCAGCGGATGGATGTTACGCCGCTGAGACCTATACCCACTAAACGCACCTCCCCCCTTAAACTTCACTCTCTGATGGCCCAGATCTCCATAGAACAGTGCTATGGGCCATCAGGAGAAGTGGCGAGTGCCCTATCGGATCAATTGGCCGGGGTCACTCACGGGTTCCCCCACCTGTCAAGCGCACTTTGTCCCAGCCCTCGTAATGTTTGATCTGAACGGAGATCCTCTAAAGCTTGTATTCCTTCAGATGATTTGGCGTCACATTGATGGCATCAACTGGGAAAGTTGCTTTTCTGTTATTTATTAGGCTATTATTATTATTCTGTTATTATAAGAGCTGTGTTGTTAGCATGTTATTGTTGCTAATATTTTGCAACACTGTTTTTTCACACTTTTTTAATTTTTTTTATGAAGCGATTGTGTGATTGCAACAAAATTATCACCAAAAAAACATGTGTTGCTAATTTTTTGCAACGCACTTTATTATCCAGGATAGCCTGCCTTGACATACACAGTTGCTCTAGGATGCGTCTGCTAAACTAGCCTTGTCTACTTAGTCACCCCCGCTATATTATGTTTACTGCGTTCGATCTGTCAGGGCGCAATTAGTATTACTAGTAAGAGGGTCGTAGGCGCGTACCGACAACGTTGACAATCCAGCGAGACCGCGGTAATGATGCCTTAGTCCATCGACAAGTGTGTGTGGGGGGGGGGGGCATCGCTAAGTCCTCCAAACTAACGTGCCCAGATCCCCTTGATTTGATATAGTTATTTGATGGTTTGGGTGGCTGCTGTGATGACCACAGTCTCCATCGTTGCGTTCATCAGCGTCTCGGGTCCGGCCGATTGCAGCGTCATGCAGCCCGGCTAATATACTCTTCATCATTTGCTGATACAGTGTTGCGGTTATTCTGCAAAGTGCAGGCGCCTCGTTTTCCTTCCGCCTTCCCTATTGATGACAGCTTTTTCTTTACTCTCTCTCTCTCTCTGTCTCCTCTCCATGATTGTTAGACGGGTGTATGTATGTAAGCGTGTGTATCTATCTGCGCGCTAAGCGTATGCCAAGCAAGGGAACTTTGGCTGAAACTGCACAACAGCTGCGCGTGGGGGATTTTGGGCAAGTTCGTTTGAGGGGACAGTTGTGACGCAATGTCTGCTCTATGCAACGCTCAATGGCTGACTGCGGTATATCACGACAAACTGTTGCGCACGGGACATTATCGGGCGTGTTGCGGTTGCTGACAGCGTGGCGATCCGACCCAAAGCCTCCGATGCGGTCCGATGCGAGACCGACGCTTGGCTCACGTGAAAATGAACAGGCTTGTTATACTCGCGATTCAATGAGCGCAATGAACGAACTATCCAACAAGACGCTTCCGTGGTCGACGAGATTCGCACAAAATGCTCTTTCGACTGGAAATGTAGTTGAAATGTAGTATATATATATATATATATATATATATATATTCAACGTCGAATGTTTTGTTTTATCCTTGCCACAATTTTAGCTTGCGTAATTAAATAGCAAGGGTGGAATAACGCAATATAATTTAGTAAAGCAAAGCCTTTGTCGCATACCGACCTTGTTCTTGATTGTTTTTTTAACCCAAAACTGACATTAACTCTTAACTCTACCGATTGAGAATGACACGCTAAATAGGTAACATATTGAGTCAATTTCAGTGATTTTACAAAACCTAGGCCATGACATCGGCGGCTTGAAAGGGATGATCTATAACAGACGCTATATGTATATATATAGCGCACAGGGCGCACCTATCAGATGTGAAGGGTGTACAAAGTATCATGCGTCTGCCTGCCACGTTCTTACGAAGAAATTGCTGCACGGTTTTCCTTGAATGACAAGCCGAGAGCAGCTGGCTACAGCATAAGTATTAATTTAGCTATATATATATATATATATATATATATATATATATATATATATGAGTGCAATAAATGAGATGTGGCGTATGTATATATTAAAAAATGTTACTACATAAAAAAAAATTTGCAGTGTCTTGATATTGATTAGTTTTTGAAAAGACCGCATGAACTGGTTCATAAGGAATTGAGAGCTCGCTAAAGCAAATATTTTTGCTAATTGAACATGGTCTCTCAGAAGTCTTGTTTCGGAGTGAGAGTGATTGACGTTGCGGCTATGGCGCGACAGGTCGGCGGTAATTTATGCATGCACTCAATCTCGACATGCCCGCCGAAACATCTTAATTACTCCGCAAGAGCAGCTCGCATTGCCATAGATTTGCTACCAAAATGATCGTCATGAAATATTTACATTTGCGTGAATGTGTTCGTTTTGAGCGCTGTGAATGGTCGTAGGGTCATGATTTTGAGGTATTGTGCGTGAAGGGTAATAAAATAATTTCATTTTTGCAAATTCTCTTCTAAACGACCATGTCGCATCTTCTCGCCGGCGTTATACGTTTTTCAGATAATGCAGAATTCACGATGTGCTTAGTTTCTGTATAGGAGGATGGTTGTCTCGCAATTGCGTAGTTTGTGCTCCTATGTCGGGCAACTACGCCAGAGCCATAGATTTTAGTAATATCACTTTCACTCTGAAACAAAACATCTCACAGACCATGTTCCATTGAAAACAAATATTTGCCTTAACGAGCTCTACATTTCCGAATATGCTTCCGAAATCCTTTTGGAAGCCACCTATATATATATATATATATATATATATATATATATATATACATATAAACAATACAATTGTTTACACCCTATTATGAGCTAAATAAAAGTTGTATGGTTATACCATTGAAAAATATATATAATTATATATATATATATGTATATATATATATATATATATATATAAACTACTCTAGTCTTCTATTTAGTGCCCTGCTCCCACTTCTGCTTCGTTTCCTTTTTTGCCTCGTTTTCTCTTCAGAAGCGATGCGTGCCGTTGTCTGCTATTCTATCCGTCGGCCCTGGCAGGCGGCAGGGGCGCTTGACGTACCTCGCACCCCGCTGTCTGCAGGACCGCTGCAGGACTGCACAATGTGGTGCTCTTGTGTGGCCATCGCACAGCCTTACAGGAAGCGTAGCGGTCATCCGACACAGCGGCAGTACAGGACAGTACCGCAACCGTGGCCTAATTACAAAATAAGAGACCTTGTCACATCGCTGACGGTCACGTCGACAACGGCAGAGGTTCTACCCGCTGTCGTTGCTTCGCTGCTACTGTGGCTACTGTACTGCTGACTACTGATGCTCTCACCATTGTCGGCAACAACAACAACAGCAGCAACAAAAACAACAACAAGAACAACAACAACAACAATAACAACAAAAACAATAACAACAACAAAAACAACAACAAAAACAACAACAACTACAACAACAATGTCAACGGTCGTCAACAACAACCCCGATCCCGACAAATCCCGACGACGATGACAACAACAACAGCCAGACTAAAGACTCACAAAGATCTTGACGAGACCACGATCGGCCGAACCAGGCCAACGACGAAATACCTTGCCGCCGTAAGACTGTAAACAGCTCCGGTCGTAAGTCCTCGTGTGACCTCGTTACCTTCAGCTGTAGCATTAGCACAGAGCCTGTTACCATATAAGCAGAAATGACGCCGGCTGACGAGAACAGCAGCGGCTGCAACAGATTGGGTGTCAGTAATATGAGGGCATATTACTGACATACATATGAGGTAAACATGTTTATTTTAAAAAAAACTACAGTGACGTCTCCGTACAGACTTCCGATAAATATATATATATATATATATATATATATATATATACAGGTAGTTCCATAAGTTCTTAGAATGAGCTTTTTAGAATTCGAATTTTGGCGCGCTTCCACCGCTATTAGGAACTGCAACTTTTCGACTGCTAGCACTCAAAATATTATGGTGATTGGCCGTTGCAATTTCGTTTGATAGCTTTTCCCGTGCAACGTATCGGCGTGATTTTTAAAAATGAAGAAAAAAGAGTTTCGAGTGGTTATCAAGCATTTTTATTTCAAAGGTTGGAATGCGACCCAAGTAAAAATTGGGTTGGACGAGACGTACGGTGACTCTGCGCCATGTTTTGCCACTGTTTCCAACTGGATTAATGTGTTAAAAAGAGGTCGCAGGAGCACCGAGAATGAACTACGTCCAGGAGGCCAAAAAACGGCAACTGATGAGGAAAACACAGAGAAAGTGCGAAACATCGTTGGCACAGATAAGCGAATGAACATTAAGGAGATAGCGGAGGCATTAGGAATTAGTTTAGGTAGTGTGCATTTTATCCTATACGAGAACTTGAAGATGAAAATGCTCAGAGCAAAATGGCTGCCGCATTTGCTCAACCAAGGCCAGAACGACGCGCGTGTTTCCGCTTCACAGCGAAATTTGGCCAAGATGTCGAAAAATCCGTCGGATTTTTGGCGCAGATTCGTGACCGTCGATGAAAGCTGGGTCCATTACTACACTCCCGAGACCCAAGAAGCATCTTGCCAATGGTGTGCACCTGATGAAGGACCTCCGAAGAGGGTGCGGACAACGGCATTGACCGGAAAGGTGATGGCTACAGTTTTTTAAGACCAACGTAGAATAATGCTGGTCGACTACCTTGAGAGCGGTAAAACGATCACAGGAGAATATTATGCAAGACTGTTGGACTGCCTTTAGCAAGAACTCATCGTGAAACGGCCCGCTTTGCAGAAGAAGGTTGTCCTGTTTCACCAGGACAATGCTCCTGCACACAAGTCCCGGCAAGCATCGGCAAAACTGGCCCAACTGAGGTTCGAACTTATTGAACAACCTTCCTATTCTCCAGACCTGGCCCCCTCTGATTACTTCCTCTTCGAACATTTGAAGAATAGTCTCGGTGGAAAGCGTTTTTCCAGCAATGAAGAGGTTAAGGCTGCTGTCAATGCCTATTTTCAGTCTAAAGACGCGGAATTCTACTTAAGAGGTATAAAAGCTCTGAAATCTTGGTGGGAAAAGTGTATTGAGCATCTCGGGGAGTCTATCGAATAAGATAAATTTAAAAACATGATTTGGAAAATTCTTGGTTTTCATTCTAAGAACTTATGGAACTACCTGTATATATATATATATATATATATATATATATAGATATACCTGTATATATATATATATATATATATAGATATACCTGTATATATATATATATATATAAAGCGTGGATAATTGACAAACCTACATTTCACAATGCTTGGGTTCTCGGTTGGACTAGACGCCATATCACAATAAATTCATCATCACAGTTGTTTTACGTAAACCGCTTTAGTCTTGGCGAGTATGAGAAGCAGATAGCCATTTTTGTACCTTACGAGTAAAGAGCTTCCTAGAACTCGTATGTGCATTTTGGAATAGGAATAAGATGACCAATACGTTTCTTGCTCATTAGAAAAAAATAGGTATTTGTTCTAGTGGACGAGAAAGCTATAAGATGTACGGAAGAAAACAAGCGTCGATGTGCACGCACTAAAATAACCAATCTTAGAAATACAGGTGGGCCAACTAGAATCGTTTATTGCAATACCAAACGTAATGAAACGTTGAATCTGAGCCTGGAAAGATGACGGAGCCTATGTGTCCCCTCACCGGCAATTCGAGCGAGGGTGCTCACGAGCAGTCGATTTACCACTCATCGGTGATTGTGAAATATATGCACTTCGAAATGCTTCGCTATAGCTTATGCTGCTTACCTAATTAGTAGTTACAACTGTCTGCACACACAACACAACGATTTGTGCCATATGATTTGCATTTGCAGGGAGAAATGGTCATACGCCTGACATAACCGTAGCCGTCTTATCTGTATTTTGCAATCTGCCCTTCTTCGTACGCAGGCTGGCTAAGGTGCTTCGCTCTAATTTTATCATAGCGCAATGCTTTGATACAACGTAGTGTGCTTACGCTTAGTTTCAACAACTTTGACCCAGCAATATATTGTGAAAATCCACCTATGCTCCAAACAAGTGATGCTTCTCGCTTGGTTCTACCGCAGCTGTCACGGCTCGCTTCTCTCAGCATTCATATGTCATAAGCAACATGCATCAGCGATTGTGTCAGTTTGCGCAGCATGCGTTTTGTCGTCTTGTTTATCCATATAGTAACTAACATGTTTTACACGTCACCTTACCAAGACTACCGTGGCGAACGGACGTGTCGCTGCGCGACTTGATGAGTTTAAGGCGATAATTAGCGATTTCTGAGACACTTTGGTGAGTCTGAGCGGCGATTTGGTGAACTTTGTGCAGAACAGTGTCATCGGTGCGTTCACTGGCCTTCGAAGCTGAGAGACAAGTAACGCAGGCAAGTTGGGATTTCGGCTATTTAGTCGGTGAGTGCCCTCGCCCAATGTGCGGTGGTTCCAGGAATTGATCGCGCCCTCTGCCGGCCTGCTGCGACCAGCATTGAGACTGCAACGCCAACGAGTGGTACAACGGTCCCACCCTATGTATGTACCAGTTGGGCCAGACGAAGAGAAACGGGGCAAATTTGGTGCAAAAAGGAACGTGTGGTGACGAAGCGAAGGGAAAGAACAGAGGAGGAGGAGAAATAGAATACGGCACCGCGTGGCGAAGAGACGTCTAACTTCGGTTCCCCTATCGCTCCCTCTTGACTGACGTGGGAGACCGATTTGGCGGTTACTGCCACGCGGCCGCTCTCTCTTCTCACCAGATCCGCTATCCTCTCTTACCTTCTAAACTCTCTAGGGAGTCTCCTGCTTGGCCCACGGAACTGGGGATTTGGACAGGAGATACAGACGGTAAGGATGCATTAGGACGTAGAGTTCGAGCGACCTTGACGTTGTGTCAAGGTCAAACACGATGAGTTCCCAGCGTGGGGACAATAGGCGAAAAATGCCGGCGATATTCGCCCTCTCGGGGCTGATGCAAAAGACGCCAACGCAAGATAATGGGGGCAAAAGAACGGGAAATACGAGCGAGGGAAGAATAGAAGAGAGCCAACCGAGGAGAGCTCTAAGGGGGTGTTCATACACACCCCCAGCTCAGAGAATGACAACGGGAAGGATGCGAATGCGCAGGTAGCGGTGAAGGGACCAAAACTGCGAAGGAAAACAAGCAACATACAACGAATAAGAAAACGAGGAGGAAAATGGAACGAAGAGCGGGAAGAACACAGAAAAGACGTCGAAACAAACCCCGAAGCGAAGACGAAAAACTGAAACACCTGCCGACGCAAGTGATGATAAGGGCAACGGGAACGATGGGGGCTTAAAGGATAACGAACCACGGCTGGATTACCTTTAATCAAAGACTAAAGCGGGGTCAAAACTGTGCTTAAGTTGCCTGTAAAGGCTTGGCCAATGAGAATAATTGAGCCTAAAAGCGCCGACAAAGCGGCTGAGCAAATGCGCACCTGGGGTAAGGTGCTGAATCAACCAATCGTGCGATACCCGCAGACCCAGATGTTCATCAAAGGCGCCGTTGGGGAGAAAGGTAAGTTTTCCTAAAAATACAAGCGTTTCTTCAAATAGAGGGACCGTAAGTGGATGGCAAAACTGAAAGCTAAAAAAAAAGCGGGTAGAATCACTCGAGATCGAGCTAGCAGAACTCAGGCGGACTCTCACGCAGGGTCCAGGCAGCAATGGGGCAGATGCCTTACGAAAGGCTAAGGCAAGGAAGAAGTCCGAAAGCTTGCTGGGGTAAACAGGATGACCGAGCTGCATGGAAACTCACTGTTCGCAATGTAATCAGAAGCTCGATAAGGGGCAGATAGAGGCGAAAGAGGCCGAGACGGCTGCAACGCTCGACAATGTCCTGGAAGCGGCAATCAGAAACAACGACGTAGAGAAAACGGCAAGCATAGTGTTAAAGAAATGGCGGGAGAAATGCTTTTAAAGGGTGCAGCTAACCCATTTGGGGAGAGACCCATTTGGAGGATTGGGAGCCCTCGAGAAGCGCGAGGAATCATCCTGATGAAGCAGTCGGAGAGAGACAGAGGACTCATCGAACAGGTGCTCCCCCAGTTTCCCGGTTAGCCGACCTTGAACCAGGCAAAAGCGACTTTGAGGTCGTCGGCGACAGCGAGATCGGCAGCCTGGTGACACGGCGTAGATCTCCTTAAAGATTGTAAGCATTGAGCCCTCAGAAAATGATGTAGCATCCGATTCGACAGTTAGTTGTCTTCGATAAACAAATTGATCGTCCCGGCTTCGATGTCACACCGAAACTTATTGATCTGTCGTTGCTCGCGTGAAACGGTGGTTTCTCCGCGAAACCACTTTTGTGAAACTCTCGGAGTCCACAGGTCCGCATGGTTTGCTTAATGCCTCTTCGATACCAGATTGCCTGCGCCGCTTGTAATCAACGCGATCATGTGGTAACACATTACTGCTGTCGTCGTTTCCGGGGGCAGTGCACTCCATCTCACCGTCGGGCATGGGCGATGCGGCCGCCTCTGCCGTACTGCCACCTTCCGTTGTATTTTTCTCAACACACGCAGTGACCGCTCTCAGCCGTGATATATCCAGCTGATCTGATCAGGTGGTTTATCCTGGCCAGAAATCACCAATTACGGCATGCCTATGCCGCGTCAAGCGTCAAAACACACAGCACAAAACTGCACTAAAAGGAATAGAAAAAACAAATACAAACATATAAACCACAGACCCGAGAATTGAACCCACTGCTACTACCACTGCTAAGTGGTAGTCGGTGGCACTGTCACAAGCCGTACGTGACAACGTCTTGCGCCGCACGTAGATTTGCGATGACGCTAGCAAATCGAACACAGTCAGCCGGGTGATGAGAGTCTACACAGTCAGAGAGCTTTAACGGGATCGGATAAATCAAAGTCGCGACCCAACTGACTTCCAGCGTGCACTATTCACCATTAGAGTACCCGGCACACACACACACACATTCGTCGACTAATGCATAAACATATTTGCCTCACCGCAACTTGGTCACAATTTGCGCAAATATCCTCGCGAATTCCCTCACAGACGAGATTGACTGATTTTCTCGTCAAAGGGAGCCAGCCCGAAGTAGACCGCAGAAGATAGGCGGCTGGCTACCGCGTCGAGTGGGAAGGAGATTTCCGATGGATTCCTACCTCTCATCATTTGATACGCAAGCAGAGCAGCAGGGCAACACGCACATAATATATTTTATTCATCGATGCATCAATTTAGCAATTCGTACGCGGCGAGCAGGAACAATTCGTCTGCGCATTCTGCCAAACATTGTCCGGAGTGCATTCTTCTGGATGATTTGGGCCCGATGCGATATTCCTATATGGCCCCTCCTCCCCTAAACGAGAAGACGGTACCATAATACCGGTAATAGCAGCAAAGCATTATACGACGAGGAGCCGACCTTGAAACTGGAACATTGACATGTCTAAGTCGTCTCAACGCCGTAAAGATAGAACAGAACTCAGGTGCTAGGGCAGCCTAATGTCACTGGAATTTCAAAACCTCATGCAGATTTAGGCTCAAACAATTAGCCGTCTGAGACAAGACACGTGTGTTCGTGTGTTCCACCAGCTGTACTCTAGACGAAGTAGCAGCGAACTAATGTGTCATCCGATGTGCGAAACAAATGCCACAAACAAATCGAATGCCACTTAAAAGTACTGTAGCATTTTAGGACATCGCCGGCAAAGTATGACAAAAAATATTTCCGGCAGGACGACTTAAGTCGACATTTTGTAAAAGAGAGGGGGGGGGGGTAAGTACGGCAAAAAGCGTTGTGCCGATGCTGACGATATTCTGTAATAAAGCAAAAATGAATTCTGCTCTTTAAAGCGTGCGAGGCATATGGCAATAAATAAGATTCCTGGCTAAGGGTACTAACTTCAAAGGTGGGTTATTATACAAACTGGTTTCAGCAGAATCTCCTAAAATACTCAGACAGTGTTGTTAACTTTGGCAACCCGTGCACTTTTCATCGTATGATAGTTTTTTCCCTGTGCGATTTCCCACGACAGGTTTTTACGAAATGATTGCTGTTCCCCACCTTATCATCGCCAGCGTTTTTATCAAGTCGTTAAGGAACTCTTGGATACTTTCGCCTAACCTGCTGACCAACCAACGTTATAAGTCTCTGGCAAATTGCTTATAGATTTGACGCTCTAATATATTTGCTTGCTTAGCAGCTGTCGCATTTGCAATGTGAACAGAATATGGCCATGTGTGGATATATTTGGGGTTAGTATCCTTAGCCAACCGAGTAAGCAATATTTTCAAAGAAAGTCGTGTTAGTCTGTCATTACCAAATTTGCAGAAATATAGAATCTATAAGGCCATAATATAAGTTTATCATTAAATGGACATTCCTTAAAAAATGCTGTTAGGGGAGCGCGCATAACCCCGCCACATTCTAAATCGTCGCTAAGCGTGCGTGAAACATTTATATCACAATATTAAGAAACTGTGTCATATTATGAACAATTAAACATATAGCGCTTATGGAACTGGGAAACAGACACGAATACGCCAATCGCGGGCAGTAGAAAGCGCAACAAGTAAAAGCTATTTTTGTATAGATAAATTTGCCGAAAGTGCACGAACAGACAGAAGTATATCACGCTGATTTGATTTTTTTGAAACGACACAGTTTGTTACCTTGTTTTTGATATTTGGCTGGTTTACATATATATATATATATATATATATATATATATATATATATATATATATATATATACATATATGTATATGCTGTGCGGCAAGCATCTAACAATTCCCTAAGGCGGCTCTTGTCACTCTGTTTCCGACGACGTCATGTCTAGTAGAGCGAGCTTTTCGCTTGCTAGGTAGAGCTCAGTTCTCGTCCGGCGACTGCCCGTAGGTAATACTGGTGCCGTTGCTGCTGCTCTCACTGCACTGCGTACGCTCGAGTCTGTTGGCGTGATTTGAATATCAACGACGCAAAATCACTGGTCAGCGGCATTTGGCCACCGAGACATGGAAGTAAAGGTTTGGCCCATGGACGCCCTCCTAGGCCAGCCACGACGTCGAAATTTCGTAGTCCCTTCGTGGAATTGGCAACAAATCGACGACGACAACAACAACAACAACGATAATATTATCAGCTGTAACGCAGCTACGTGCACGACAATAGCAACAGTAACAATAAGCGCTATCTTCATTCCAGTACGACACACGGACACACAATTCAATATGGCGGCCAAATTTCAAGGGCGTCGGGAAAAATATTCGAGGGTTCGAAACTTAACTGGTCGTCCTTAGAGTAGATGATTTCTGCTTCAGTTATATCTGGGTAAGCCTTGTTTGACTTTTAAACTACTCAATAGCTCTTCATGGTGTATGGTATATGCGCACTTTACGCAGCATTTTTTGGCAGAATTCAGACTGTTTTCTCCAGATATGGGCATCATGTTTCAAATGCAGCATGCCGATGTAGTAAGTCATACATTTTACATCGGAACTAACAGAGAGAGACGTGTTTGTTTTTTAATAACTTCCTCTGCTCTGTCGTTTGTACGTGGTGGATCACTAATGCACACGTAATTAGTTAACGTATGCAGAAATAGGGGCACACAATACGCATCCTGGATGTGCGGCTCATTCGATATTGATTTACGCAAGCAAAATACCGCTTGATTTGCAAATAACGGTTCTGTCTCTAATATTTAGAGTGTGACTGCTGATGCTTGCTTACTGATGCTAGCATACTCGTCGCGGTGAGAAGGCAAATGGCAAAAATTGAATCTACGCGTAAGTATGACACGCGCTAGTTTTGGGTAGCCTTTCCTTCAGGAAGCTACATCGTTGCGCGCATGTTTCCATTACGAGAATCTGCGGTGCACGCACTTACTGTTAATCCTATTGCGAAAAATGCATACTACAAAGCCTGCGCAAATACTGGTAGCGACAACCTGAATTTGTCGAGGCGAGGCGCCAGCCAGCAAGCAGTAATATGTTAAACGCGTAAAGCTCGGCGTACAGCGCCCAGATTGAACATAACGGCCTCGATGAGGCAAGTGTGGTGAAGGCGACACAATAGTGCCCTAGTAAATACATTAGGCGGAAAGGCCAATGAAGAAGAAATTTCAGAACCAGAAAAACAAGCCCAAAGGTTTAGCAAACGGATATCGAAAATGCCATAGCAAGAAGTAGTTGCGACCAGGCTACATATCTCACGAAGACACGAAGACGCATAACTCCAACGTCCCTAGTGGCAAGCCGAGTGCTAGGTAGCAAAAATAGTAGGGCAGGTTTGAGAGACACAAAAGGTCAATAGCGCGCGGGCTCGAGTAGCAGGTGGATCTATTAGGTTAGGATTGGAAGGCTCAAAAGGCCGGCAGCGCCGAGACAAGTGCTAGATAGAAATTGGGTTAGAGGTGAGATTTTTTGGGAAGATTTAGAACCTAATTTTATACATATGGCATCACTTTAGCCAATTTCATATTGCTCTCTTTGAAATAAAAATCAATCTTGTCTAAATTCGGCGTCTCCAAAAACTTTCAAAAAAAATTACGAATTTTTCTCTTCTTAGAGATTTCGAAAGTGAGCGGAACAGATCACAATCTGAAAGAAAAGAGTCAAGGCTGTAAGGTGGATGGGGTAAAACATCCCATGCAAAATGCAGTAACTTGCGGCAGATCGCCACAGATGTATGCGGGCGGACGTTATTATTTGGACTAACACTTACTTACAATTGCACAGTTGGGTTCGATTTTTAAGACGGCTTGCTTCACATAAGTTTGTTGCTCTGCAGAAGCTCGGTAGTTCACCACGCCTTTCTAAACGCACCGGGCAAAGAACACGGTCGTAGCATGAGAGCCTGCTTTTGCGGTGTTGGGCCTGGCATCTTGTTTTTATCATGTTTTTATACGAGTTACGTTGCTGTGGACCATCCACTTCTCATTGCCTTTCACACACACACACATATATATATATATATATAATCTTAAAGGTGGTACATGACATTTGTAACGTTCAGCCATCACTGGAGGGTTCCCCGAACCGAGGCCGCATCGACCTGTTGCACATCCAGCGACCGGAGTTGTCTAAGAAAATGGCTCGCTCTCTTATCTCAGCTAGCTAGAATCAGCTTCCGCTTTCTGACCTCCTGCACCAATCTGCGACTGGACGGCCCGGTCCTCTAAGGGTCTTGAAAACAAGTATGTAAAATCCGTACGGGTTTTTGGTGTTCTGTTACTTTTTGGTCTTGCCTGCCTCGGCAAGAGCTGAAGCATGACTTGCCCGGGTCGCGCCAGCAGTGACCATGGTAGGGCAAATGAGTCTGTAAACGTCGCGTCCCAAACCATCATGCAACTACTCTCGCACAGGGTTAAGAACATGCTGGCAGGTCTCTTTCCATCTTCTCTGTCAAGTGCGGCGGGCTTCAGGACGCGTCGTAAGCTACTGGACCATAAATCTCTGTTAAAGGTAACATTCAAGGCCTGGTGACTTGCTCGCCTGGCTGCGCTGACGATACAGGCAGCCTGTGGCGCTTGGCTTGTTGCGTCGTGGCTGTACGACAATATATATATACATACATAAATATATATATATACATACATAAATATATATATATATATATATACATAAATATATATATATATATATATATATTATATATATATATATATATATATTATATATCTTATTATATATATATATTATATATATATATATATATATATATATATATATAGAAAATATTGTTTACAATACGTTTTCACACTCGGCAGTGCTCGCCTATATATATATATATATATACATAAATAAATATATACATAAATATATATATATATATATATATATATATGGCATAATGTGGAAGAATTTTTTGGGCGGAATGGTAGAACTCACGCAAAAAAAAATTCTACTGGAATGGGGGGCGAGCGAAATTGTCTTGTCTAGGGCTAAGTGTGAAATTTCAAATTTTTGGTACACTGATGTGCTTAGCCGAATACTACTTTACAAATTGTGCGATTGCAGGAAACAAGCGATCAATAAACCTAATGTACCTGTATGTTCGAAAAAAAAAACTGCTCTGAAGGGCAATAACGCTGGCTAGAAAAATCGTAAAAAACAGTTGGAAAAATCGAGATCTTGTGATGTCTTACAAATGTGCTTTCACGTTCGATACATTAAAAGTTAGCCATATGGTTCCGTGTTAAGAGAGCACGGACGTTAGACGCCTGGTTTACGGCCTGTTACTAATATAGGACTCTGTTGGAATTCGACATCAAGGGTGAACAAATATATTTCGGTAATATAAATAATAACACGAAACGTAAAACCATCAATACGGTAATAAAATGAGCCTTGTAGAGTAATCATTTATGCTCTAGATTTCCTGCGTAATAGTTACATATTAAAAATACGTTTTCAACTTATGGAACGTGAAAAATCGGACGACTAATGTCCCATAGTCTCAATTTTTGCGAACTGTTCTCACTGAGACTGTTTGCTTTCCAAATACACAGATTCAACTAGTTTATCTACTACTATTAACTACTTCGCATATGTGCCAGAGACAAAATGTTGTCGTAAAAGACAAATTGCGACCGCTTACCAACGTTCCTCCTTTCCTCTCTGCATTTTTGCTCGATTGTCTGACAAAACACCAACGTCGTTCGTATCGTTATTATATATATATATATATTTATACATCTGCACATATATATATATAATATTCCGCATGTAAGATACATTGTTATGTCACGCACACACATATATATATATATATATATATATATATATATATATATATATATATATATATATATATATATATTTAACGTATTCATCAATATACAAGTATGCAAACGATCACGGTTGTAGTGGTCTTGTTTCAGTGGAAGCTACTAGGCATCACATGTTATCCGGAATGCGCTCTACGTCTGTGCGGAGCATGTCGGATAAAGGCTTACGAGCTGACACAGTCCAAGATTCTGCAAAGAGTGTTGCAATCGTCTGACAGACGAGACCGGCACTCTGCATGAAGGTGCTTCATAAACCTTCCATTAGTAATTAGACAGCGCGCCTGTTAATCGGCGCGCCACACTATGTCACATGCATAGCTGAGTAAACGAGTCTCACGCGGGCATGCGTGCATGACAAAATCCTGACATCACGCTCTAATTGCCCAGTAAAACTTGTGACAGAACACCTGACATTTATATATATATATATATATATATGAATGTCAGGTGCATATATAGTGCATCAAAAACGGGCTACTCTGAACAAAACTTCTCAGCAAGAAAGCGTTGCAGTTTAGAGACGGAAATGTGTATATATCACTGAGTGAAGTATGACGAGAGTGTACAAAACATATATAACTTCCTGAATTTGCTTTGAGAATCGTTTAATCTTTTTAACTATACTTTATATATATATATATATATATATATATATATATATATACTCGTATATATAGAGGGTGCGTCAGTTAAATCAACATAAACTGTAGCCTCTAGTAAAATCGTCTCTTTTTTTGTTGTTAGGCCACTTAGGATTAGGAGTTTGGACTCGTCGTTTGCAGTAACTCTTCGCGCGTCTGCCAACTCAATGCATCCGTTTGTTTCAATAACAGCTTCAAGCCAAGGCCAAAACTGCGCACAAGCCCGTTGCGCCATGCACCGGGATATGTTGTGTTGTATTTGGGTGTGGAGACTTGTTAAAGATTCGCTCAATTACGCCCTCGACAAAGAAATCTAGACGATTTAAGTCTGGATTGTATACATTTGTTGTTTATTTCGCAATAACTGTGCATTTCATGAGGGTACATAATTACAATACAGTCGTCATTATATGCAATTTAATACTTCAGCGAACGTTTCACCGCGAGAAAAGGTGCAGCGACCGCCGATGCGTCTGGCAGCTCGCTACGTGGTATTTGGTGCACATCTAGGAGCAGAATCGGCAACGATCACCAACTTGGTAAAAATCCTTGGGTGGAACATACCAAATGATGATAGCCACTCACAGTGTACCTTGTGTGCACATGTTGACTAGTGCATGTCATCTCAAAGCTCCCTGGCGAAGTACACATCTAACTGCGGTACCTCTGCCGAGGCCTCGGTCACTTTTCCCTGCCACTCCAACAAAAATGAGTGAAGTGGTCCTATCATATGTGACCTAAACCTGACTCTGATTGTTTCCGGACTGCTAAATCGCAACGCGCTAGCAGGTACACGAAGCGGTTTCTTGCTGTCCGCGGCAAACAAAGAACACGTTGTATATATATATACAGGTAGTTCTACAAGTTCTTAAAATGAGCTTTTCAGAATTCGAATTTTTTTGCACTTTCACCGCTATTGGAAACGGCAACTTTTCGATTGCTAGCAGTCAATATTATGGTGATTGGCCGTTGCGATTTAGTTTGATCGCTTTTCCCGTGCAACGTATCGGCGTAATTTTGAAAAATGGAGAAAAAAGAGTTTCGAGTGGTTATCAAGCGTTTTTATTTCAAAAGTTGGAATGCGACCCAAGTGAAAACTGAGTTAGACGAGGTGTACGGTGACTCTACGCCATATTTTGCCACTGTTTCCAACTGGATTAATGAGTTAAAAAGAGGTCGCAGGAGCACCGAGGATGAACTACGTTCAGGACGCCCAAAAACGGCAACTGATGAGGAAAACGTGGAAAAATTGCGGAAAATCGTTGCCGCAGATAAGCGAGTGAACATTAGGGAGATAGCGGAGGCCTTGGGGATCAGTTTGGGTAGAGTGCATTTCATCCTGCACGAAAACTTGAAGATGAAAATGCTCAGAGCAAAATGGCTGCCGCATTTGCTCAACCAAGGCCAGAACGACGCGCGTGTTTCCGCTTCACAGCGAAATTTGGCCAAGATGTCGAAAAATCCGTCGGATTTTTGGCGCAGATTCGTGACCGTCGATGAAAGCTGGGTCCATCACTACACTCCCGAGACCCAAGAAGCATCTCGTCAATGGTGTGCACCTGGTGAAGGACCTCCGAAGAGGGTGCGGACAACGGCATCGGCCGGAAAGATGATGGCTACGGTTTTTTGGGACCAATGTGGAATAATTCTGGTCGACTACCTTGAGAGCGGTAAAACGATCACGGGAGAATATTATGCAAGACTGTTGGTCTGCCTGAAGCAAGAACTCATCGTGAAACGGCCCGCTTTGCAGAAGAAGGTTGTCCTGTTTCACCAGGACAATGCTCCCGCACACAAGTCGCGGCAAGCAACGGCAAAACTGGCCCAACTGAGGTTCGAACTTATTGAACAACCTTCCTATTCTCCAGACCTGGCCCCCTCTGATTATTTCCTCTTCGGACATTTGAAGAATAGTCTCGGTGGAAAGCGTTTTACCAGCAATGAAGAGGTTAAGGCTGCTGTCAATGCCTATTTTCAGTCTAAAGACGCGGAATTTCAGTCTAAAGACGCGGAATGCTCTGAAATCTCGGTGGGAAAAGTGTATTGAGCTTCTCGGGGAGTATATCGAATAAGAAAAAAATAAAAACAAGATTTGGAAAATTATTGGTTTTCATTTTAAGAACTTGTTGAACTACCTGTATATATAGCATCTTTCTAGCTGCGGAAAAATAGAGTTGGCATTTGACGTTGAAAGATGGCCCCACACATTCTGCATTGTTTGATGACCAAACGCATTTCGGCCAGAACATGTCCTAATTGTCGTCTAACCAGTTCTTTTGTGTTTTTGAGGGCTTAAACGCAGAAGGCCTTGTTCTAGAAAAGGAACCTACGACTAAACCAGCTTCAAAATGACCAGTCAGCCTTTACCTAATTCTGCTTCACCATAGACAACTAGGAAATACAGCATATTCAGGCGTTGATCTACCTATACATGCGATAAATGTGGACAAACTTTAAGAACGTCACAGGGCCCACGAGAACACACGAAACGTGTTCATAGTCCAAATAAGCTCTTGTCGATGCCAACTCTAATCTTTATCCGCTTGAGACATAAAACTCTTGACTTAACGCTATGCCATCTAATCCGACGTAACGTAGCAAGCTTCGACAGGGCTAACCTCAAGGGATGCCTCACATACGATGCATATAAAAAACAAAGCAATAACGACAACCCTGTAGGCATCTAGCGGAGTGCGAAATACGAACCACAATACATGAGCTGATGTCTTCTGACTTTATCACGCCTGTCGGCCACAACACGGAAGAGGAGCTTAAGGGCAGGTATGCTCCGCTAGAGAATATTAGCAGCTGGAATATAGAAGCAATGAATGAATCTAAACTTTTTCAGGCTGACCCTCAGCCAACATTTAACGTGATTTAACATATATGGATTTGCTCTGGCATTGCTTCGCAAGACGGACCCCATAAATACAAATGTGCAACGATGGGGTCAAACCCGTACACCTAGGTGTCTCCTCCATTTGCAAGGCGCAAACCAATGCACCACGCCACCGTGCATGACAACAATAGGTAAACATAGATCTGTATCAGACCTCTTTCGCGCTGATTTCAGAATCAGGGCTGGATGGCTTAGGTCCACGGCACCTAAAGGAGATGCTAGACCTAACGCTTTCATCTTTAACAAAGCTGTTGGAGGAGCTCAGAATTTTTTTTAATAGAGAATGTATTATTCAAACATATTTAATCACCATAATATTGGTAGCAGTATGTTGTGCAAAATCTACACTGATATTGTGTAGTGTGTACGTATTGTAGCGACGCTGTATCTATTTCAGTGCATACTAGTATAAGGTATTTATCAATTTCACATTCTCTACAAAATTCACACACACAATCATCGACCTCCAAACACTGCCCACTCAAACACATGCCGTGTCATGTCTTCGACAAACTAGTGCTCTTAGGTCCCTTTTGTTCTCGTTATGCGTTCAAGATAGGCTAAATTAAGTCGTCTGTCCTCATTGGATGACATCACAGCCTCAGCATCAAATTAGTGTCTAATATTCTGAATTCAGCCAACTTGCCCTCGGAGACCTATTAAAATTTTTAGGTTAGCTGCTATCCGTTGGAATTCAACAAGGGATTGCGGCTTCGTTGGGAAGAATGGCTTTGTTGAATTGAACAAACCTTGTAAATTTGTTAAACTAACTCGTTCGCCCGTAGACAACTGTTAACTTAGAAGGGCTACAAACGAACATAATATTACAATTGGCTACCTTTCATAACTTTTGTAATATTTGTAACTTCTGTAACTTCATAACTTTTGTAATATTTGTAACTTTTGTAACTTCATAACTTTTGTAATATTTGTAATATTATTTAATATGCATAATTATTAGATGCATGAAAGCTATCGGCGTCTTTTTACACTTGCGAAAGGTCCTTTACGTTTAGGTTACTTAGATATTTAACTGAATATTAAAAAGCAATGCACTAGTGTATTCTTTACATATTGTATTTGAATTTGTAACGGAATTACACTTAAACTTTACGAGTACTAATATGCAACGCAATAGTTCTTGTATATGAAGTGCACTCTAAGAAGCCAGTAGATGGCTGCCGCTAATAATGACTTCATGGCTATTTTAATATTTTTTACGTAACATAACTTTAACCCAAACTTGTAATATATATATATATATATATATATATATATATATATATATATATATATTACAAGTTTGGGTTTGCTTCATTGTGCCCATTATGCTTGGCCTTCTTATTTATACGCCACTATCAACAAAAAGTTTTATATTTATCTTATTATTCGCCTTAGGGTAGTTAGCCCATGCGAAAAGTGCCGCCAAAAAAGTCTTTCTAAGATATAATATTGGAAACGTAATTTGAAGGTAAGCCGCGCAAATCCTCAACACGAACGTCCCCGATTAGATGCGTGTACCAATGAATATCAATGAGGAAAGACGACGACGGCGGTGAGGTGCCGGCCTCTCTCTCCGGAGCCCGTTCATGTTTTACGAGTTCACACTGCGGGTCGGAAGTCCACTCTCTCTGCGAACGAGCAAGACGAGGCGCTATAATTTGCTGCTAAGAAGGCAATATTCATATAAGCATATATAGTCCACTTTATACAAAATTAATGATGTGTCTATATTTTTTGCTTTTATAAAGTGATTGTAATTGGCCGCTACAACTGCATTTGCGAGTCCGACATTAGAGACTCTCTCTTCTTCTAAAAGCTCTGGTTCGAAAAATGCGCCAGTGCTTGTATATCTGTGGCGTTTTGATCATTATTTTGTTCCTTAAATAAATAAAAAACATCTTCTATCATTTGTTAAAGGCACATGTCCTCTGACATTGAACTGATGTTTTAATCACAGCTGTGCTAAGCTTGTCCTTTTTGAAAATGTGAAAGAAATTGCGATAATTTTGCCATTTTTTACACATGTTTTTTAAAGAAAATGCGTAGCAAGGCCACGGCGGCTATGGTTCTAGTAGGAGACGTCATTGATACAGGCTGTCCGTTTTTTGGGAGCCTCCCGGTTTAGTAAGAAACCTGATGACGAGAGAGTTGGTGGCATGAACCTAACCCCCCACCCACTTCGAACAGGGCTAAATGCTGGTGCAAGATGCGACCGACTTTTTCGTCTATTCGATGGTCGGTACGGACGCATCCCTGGACCCGCAGACGCAGCCTAGTAAAGCAAGTATTCAAGCCTTGGTTATCCACACTTAATCTTACACTTTGCGGGGCTGGGTTGATTAAGAAAAACTGCTCAACGATATCGGGAGAAGACTGGCGCTTGCTACAGGAGGTAAACAGGTGGGCAAGCAATGCCCTAGCGCAAGATGTTCAGAAGGGGAATACCGCCTTAGTAAGAAAAGCTCTGGCTAGGTGAGCAGCCAAAGCCTAGGCCTAATGCCATGAGTTACATCACACGCGTATTTTTTGCCACACACAAGTAAATAGTGAATATATATAACCATGTTCCTAATAAACTAAACTTTCTTTAGCAACTGTTGTTGTTATTATAGTAAGGTCTCAATGTTGTTGCCGTAATTATGGATCTCTCTGTATGTATGCACATGATCAGCGGCACATACCGCCTAAGCATGTTAACCATTAAAGAAGAACTTATAGTGTATCTTCGACTTTTTGAAAATAAAAATCATTAGATGATTTAGTGATGTATGTATAAATTGGTAATTGATAAAAATACATACATATACAAAATGGCACTCTCATGCTTATCACTAGGTATAAAACGAAAGTTCAGTTAAGCTAGGATAAGTAGCCAAAGACACGTATTACGCAAGTATTACACAGCATTTGAGGAAGCACTAACACTGTTTAATTGAGCTTTCAAAACGGACAATCGTTTTTCATTAATATATGCATAAAGTGTAATTTAATAAATATAGTACGAAGAAAAAACAGATATATATATATATATATATATATATATATAAGTAGGAAACCTACTGCTAGTTTATTGTGAACAATATCAGACACAAGTGGATGATGTATTCCTAATTGCTGATCAAGTACTTTGTTGACCAGTTGGAAGTTACCGCCGTTGCTTCAATTACATCTAAGTGGGAGCAGGCGTTCCATGATCCTTGAGCGGCCATCAGCGCATATCTTTCTAATGCACTTCAATTCTCAGCACTCGTTCAAAGTGGCGAGATGGACAAGGAACGGTAGAAGTAGAAGCAGTCGAATGACTCGGAAACGTCTCAGTAGTCGAATGATGATAGTTCGCAAGGTTGACGTATCACCGACGAAGCCTTCTCCGGCAGCCATCTGGCCGGTTCACCGAAGCAAACGGCCGCATGAGCGCTCAGTGAGGTGTGTTGTTCGGTGACGCAGGGTCCGTTGTCGACGGTTGTTGACGAAGTCCGAGTTCGAGGCCCCTGAGGGCTTTCTGCGACCTATTGCGCCGTCCACAAGCTTGAGAACAACCCCTTTGAGACAAGAGGCGCCCGAATCGGTGAGGAGGGGGATCTAAACGAACGAACGGGACGGGGCAGTAGAAGCCTTTGGATGGGTTGCTATACAATACGATCAATGAAAGCCGCCGGTGGACCAGTGCTCACGAGTCACGCACACGATCCTATATCTGCAAACATATCAAAGCCCTGTGACAGATGAATGGACAACAAAGTCCACCAAACGAGAGGCAATAAGCAATAGAAAGATTGGTGCACGGGCAAGCCGAAGAAAGAGAGAGAGTGAGAGCAGAAAAATAATCTGGATGTACCGTGTACGCCGACAATCGAAAAATTAAAGATTGCTTCACAAAGTAATTCTAACGAAGACCACAAGCAATGAATCGGCAGCAGCTGCAAAAACAATAGCATTGCTCTGTTTTTTTCTAGTAAGTGCTAATTGTTTGGCAGCACGCGGTTCCTAATTTTAGACCATGCTAAAAGAGACACCTATGGACTAAAAACTAAGGGGATAGAGAGACGAAAGAGAGAGAGAAAGGACAAAATACTAGCAGAAAATCAACTGTGCTTATGACGAAATCTAGAGGCAAATTGCTTCTACAGTAGCACAGCTTTTATACCTGTGAAGGCGCTGTCAGAACTATTATAGCACGCCCCTGGGGAGCGCTATATGCACGAATAATTAATTAGTGCCTGCCAAACAAGAATTCTTTAACACTTACCTGGTGCCGGGACCTCCGTGATCGAGAAGGCGGAGACCCCAGGAAGAGGCCTTGCCATTGCACTTCGGCAGGGCTGAGACCTGCCACTCTCCCAAACTGGGAAAGATGGGGCATGTAATTTATGTATTGCATAGGCATGTAAATAAAACAGTGCCATAAAAACCCCAGTGTATAAAAAACACAAAATGACGAGCACTCACAAATATTCAACGATTATCTAAACAAAAATAAGTGAGTTAGTTGCCTAAATCTACACGCACACCTAGAATTTGCTTAAACAAAGACTGCGCTTGTAAAGGCTGAGCGTTACAAGACATCAGCAACACCAAACCATCACGACGTTGATCACGCTATTTTTCAGGACAACGCTCGCATGCCTAGACAATACGATAGCTCATCATAGCTATCTCTGCGACTACTACAACTGCTAGTATAATGTGTGACCCCCTGAGGAAAGGAAACTCGGGGGAGGAAGGGAAACCCCATCAATCATTCCGCGTTTATCGCGTCGACGCCACGCTTGCGACGACTCGCTGCAGTGGCGGCACAACTCTGCTCTGCCAGTCAGACAACCGTCTCTTACACTGCACCCCTCTGTGGTCTCCGGCTGCATCACCATCTGCAGTAAAAGTAATACTGCTCAACTTCAGCTGCAACCCCTGCCGTCAACACAGCCGGAACCTTCTGGGCTAACGCCTGCTGACGCGGTGAGATAAACAAGTAAATAAATAGCGTCATTCGCTGCGGAAGTCGCACGACTTCCTTAAAGATACTCTTCCTTAGGCAAAATTAATTTTTGAGATACTATGTTCACACCCAGAAACGGCACTGTTTGGTTGGGTTTAAGAAGTGGAAGCTATTCTCATTATTCAAGAAATATAGCTTGTTTGGTTGGTACAACTAGCCCCAAATTGCTGGAGCGTTCGAGGAGTGCCAGTGAAAGATTAAACGTTGGCTATTAGATAACGTATATATAATACATTAATTGTGGGAAAGACTACACCCTACTCTTCGGCTATTCTGTTGCAATTGGATGGCACGAAACGTACTGATCCATGACTGTGATGAAGCAAGTGATTATTATAGATTGTCGATCCGACAAAGGATCGACAACATAACCGAAAGTGCGGCGACATGGATTCAGGGAAAAGGTCAGTCAAGAAATACAGCAAGACGGGAACTGCTTGGATAATATGGAAGATGCTATTTACGCTGCCAATTCTCCAAATCGTTCGCGTCTTACGGAACCGCTCAGCTATAATTCGACAACGAGGAATAAATGCCTAAATGTTTTAGACTAAGCACAATCCCGCTTGTTTAGAGGCGAGAACCAAACTACAACGCCGAAAACTATCGATTGATTTTTAAATGCTCAATACCATACGACATTCTCGAAAAGGTTTCAGACAAAAACTTGCTTTACTTCGTAACTTAAAATAACCTAACAGGATTTTAATAAAACGCATTTAAGAAACATAACGTAGGTTTATGTATATCAATTGAGTTGGCCCAACTTTTTAAAATGACTCAAGAGACTGGCCCACGCTTTTAAATGTCCGTAAGACGTTTCACTGTATCTACTCTGATACGGGATTAGTGCGCTAGTCATAACGGTAGTCTACCGGGGTGTCGCCGGATCGATTCCCAATGTTCATCGAGTCAATCGACCCGCATTCTCTGAGCGATGCTCATTGAGAATAGATAATAGGCCAAATATTGCTAAGAACGTGCGGTCATGCTGCCAGAAGGACTTTTGAAGAAAACCCCTAGATATCTCAACGTGTCCGGTCCTCGGTGCATTAAATGTATGCCGCCCGGCGACGCCAAGTTCGTAGGCGACGAAGGATGGTTTAGGTTTAAAAACAACTTCCTTAAATATGTTGTTATTCTAACTGTACACTGCCATGCGCAGAGGCATACTTATCCGAACGTTCTTTGCGAACTAAGTTCAAACCAAGTCCGCCAGGCACATCCTGTTCGTTCTGGGGTACCGCAGGAGATGTATCTTCTGCACACGATTTTTGTTTTGAATATAAATACTTGTATTTGCCTCCCAGTGTTAAGGTATCTTGAATATGCAGTTTCACCGCTCGTTTTTCTTTACCGCTAGTTTCTTGAAAACTATTTAACATTTCTCTTTGAAAAGAAAAGAACGCCTCTCAACTTCGACGATTACATTAATCACAATTTAGTACTTACCTTTATTTGCCAACACCTGTGATCTAGGAGCATACGTTTCCCCCGACCGTAACTAGTCCAAGACTTAGCTAAATCTGGAGTTTTGGAATAACTACTAATTAACTAATTTAACTAAAAATATTGTTTAAAGCAAGATTGTGTTACATTTTACCTGTTCTTATTAAAATGGGGCTAGTATTGCGGGGAAGGCGGCACAGACTACAAGAGTAGTATAGAGCGTTGGGCTGTGTTCATTGCCATTATTGCTGAATCGAGTGGGAAATTAGCTGGACCCGATGCTGTGTGAGAAATCTATTGTAAGCAGATGACGTGATCATCTTTGGTGGAGCTCATTAGGGAGAGAAAGCCGTAGAACGGCTGGCAACCTTTATGGATGGATAGAGTTTGCAAGATAACAGGAAAAATAGTAGCATTCAAATTTGGAAGATGTGGAAAAGAGGTCCATATATGCCGTGAGTACAAGTGACAGTTTTTATGTCGGGTTAAAGGAGGTGCAGATAGCAAAATTCAAGATACCACCAATAGAGGGGTTAAACTAATAGTAGGCGAGTTAAGTTTGATAGACAGGGTTAGATTCCTCTTCCTAATAAAGAAATGATTCGAGTTATCGAATACATGCAGAAATTAGATTGTCTATCTGTTAGAAGGTGACGCGCTACGGATTCAGCGAAATCTGGAAATGATAAATGCTTGTGACGTTTATATACCTTATTGGAGAAACAAAATAGGCAAGCTTTATAAAAGGACATGTAGGAGAGAGAAAAAGACGAGCACTAAATGACGGGCAAGCGGAGAAAACGCGGATATAGAGATTTGACAACACTTTTTGAGGATTACGCTTGCGTCACATACTGTGCAACGACAAGGACTTTTATGATAGATGTAGTCGTATAATATATATATATATATATATATATATATATATATATATATATATAGACGACGTTTTGTGGTAATATGTTTACTGCTATTGTTAGTTTTATTGATACTCCGGGAACTTCAATGAGATTTAACGCCATTAGACTGGGGGAAAGCAATCATTCTGCCGCATTCAAAACAAATAGCGCTTGCTTTCAAGATTTAGCATCCGGCAGCGTCGCCGCAGCGATTTCCCCTGATCTTGAAGTCGCCAGGCAGTAAATACAACTTGCCGTGGCACGTAAGTTAACATCATTAAGGCAGCTAATTAACACACATGAGAGAGACAAACACAATGTGGATGTTGACGCAACATCGTTTACAGGCGCATGAGCACACGTGTCAACTTCATTAATGTTAGGGGGGTAAGATCTACGGGCGTTGGCTTCGTGTGAGTAATTTTGTAAGCAACGTAGAGTTTTAATGTTTCCTTACCCAGAGTCGTTTTTATACTTCATTTGCAGAGATCAAGGAATTATAATACCGTTGGGCTCAGCGTGCAGAGCTTCAATTAGACTGCGCTAAGAAATTAAAACGAAACTTACTGCTTTATATTTTTTAGTTTTTACTGACTTATAAAATTACCCATGTGATGTAATTTACCACGCAGTTCAGTTGTCGCTTGTTGTATAGTTAATTATCTAGCTCTTCGCGCTGAACAAATCCACGCTGAAGGAAGGCCGAAGCTTCAAGTGGATTTTGCACGCGGTTAGCTAGCGAATCAACTTTCTTACTGAGCAAGCTAGCAAATCAACTTTCTTACTTATCAAATATGCAGACATTTCCGCTAAACACGCCGGTTCCTTTATGCGTTGACCGGTTCTCCCGCAAACGTAGATTTTGCACAAATGTGTAGAAGAAAGAAAGGCAGAAAAACTACTTTTACAACTTTTATCCTCACTCTTAAATAAGACGTTTTTGCCCCCTCCTTACAATAGGAAAAATAATTTTTTTGCCGAGTTCTACTAAACCTTAACTTATGTACATAATGTTATGAAAGACCCAGTATATATATATATATATATATATATATATATATATATATATATATATATATATATATATGTATATATACAGTCCCCGAAAAAAATATAGGGCCACCCATTTTTGTTACATTTCACGCATTTATTATAACCAATCGTGTAAAGATCACAGTGATACATGCTCACAGAGTAACAGCGGAAACTTCTATCGACATTTGGAGACTCGGATTACTTTGAACCACGAGATTTTCACATATGGCACAGCTACACCGCGAATAAATTATAAGGCCACTAGCAAGATACCTGTTTTAACAAATTAATTAAGCGGATTAACGGCATTTTGGCTAATTTCACGGCATTTAGCAACTATACTTAATACTCAGTGAACTTTCCATTAAGTCTGATAACCTCAAAAGTGCGGTTTGGTATAGTGTTAAACAAATTTTGGATGACATTTGCAAGAGCTCGTCCTAAGCCTCGAAAATTGTTTTTCATTGGTGTAAACTTATTGTTCGAGCTAGCTCCACACATTCTGGATCATATTAAGATCAGGTGAGAGTGCAGGCCAGCGAAGGACTTCAATGTGACGTTGATCGAACCAGCTTGCGATCCGCCTGGCGGTGTGAGTCGGGGCGTTATCGTGCGTAAAAACGAAGTCTGGCCCTCCCATCAGCTTAAAATGCGCCGATTGCTCTTTTAGTAAATCCCCGTAGCCCGTCGAATAAACACGACCGTCTAAAAAAAACAATCGGCGACTTTGTATAATACCCGACAGCAGCCCAGATCACCACTGAACCGCCACCTGAGTGACGTTTTAACAAAATTCGTTTTTCCTTGCGGACTTCAAGCAAATAATAGTTACATCGATCCGGTTCATCAAAATAAACTTTTTTCATCCGAAAAAACACTCTGTGTCACTCAGTGGTCCATGACATCGTATCGTGGGCACTCAGTTGTCCATGACATTTTATCGTGGGTGAAGTCAAGACGAGCTTTCATCGGTCAGCGGTCAATCGTTGTTTTCATTTGTGTATTTTGCCAATGTGTCTTCCTGAGGAAGCTTTGCACATTTCGCACGTTCGTTTGCACGTCGGCCGCCGCCGCAATCGCCCTCGCCGAGGGCGCAGAGTTCGATGCTTTCTTCAGAATTGCAGGTTGTTTCGTTCCAAAATAGAATTTGGACGCCTGAACTCTTTTTTTTTTACGGCGTATTTTTTACCTAAATTACTAAAGTTATTTACTTCTTAGACACAACGCTTTAATTGACGGGAAATTTTGCGATTAGAGAGGCCGATGTCCTTATAAGCCTTGATATGGGCCTTTTCTTCACCCATGAGGCGCCAGCCTAAGCCTATCGTTTGAACAAAGAAAAAACTTCTGGTAGGAGGTCTGCCTTTGTTTCTGTCGAGCCGTTAAATGAGCCCAAATGTTGTTATTCCGTTTAATTCACTCGTTAATACATGCATCTTTCTAGTGACATTATCATTTTTTCGCGGTGCAGCTGTGCCAAATGTCGAAATCTTGTGTTTTAAGGTAACCCGATACCCCAAATGTCGATAAAAGTATCCGCTGTTACTCTGTGAGCATGTATCATTATGATCTTTACACAATCGGTTATAATAAATGCGTGAATTATGGCAAACATGGGTGGCCCTATATTTTTTTCAGGGACTGTATATATATATACATATATATATATATATATATATATATATATATATATATATATTTGCAGTTGCTTTAGTACCGTGCATCATTAAGTACAGAGGACCTTCTACTTGCCCATATGAGGAAAAGTCTTCTTAGTCGCATTTTGAAGGGAAAGAGAAGCCCTTCATCATCGTGACACTTGTGAAAAGCTAAGAAACCTGCGGTAAGCACAATCCTGTCTGCCGTTTGGCCTGTAGCTCTGAATGTTTCCTAGAAGCAATCACAACACTGCCCGATGAGCAGTACGGATTTAGACAAGGCCGTGCATCGTTGATCGCGTGTGCTGTATTTCTAAACAAGATAAACCGTACTCACTAAGCAAGAAAGTCATATTTTTTTTCGATTTTTAGACAGGTCTTTGCACAGCGGTTGTAACAATAACAATAAAACAAAATAGAAATTAGTGGCATCTTCGCAGGCAACCTGTTAATCTGTTCTAGTAAATTATCGCTTCGGAGAAAGAGAGCAGCACTTTATGAATGATCTATTTCCGCATTCACGCAAAAAATCATTTTTATTTGCAACCATTCGTAATTACTGTACAACAATTTGTAAGCCGTTACTGCTTTGCGATTCTAACAAGGAAAAACTCAAAAAGCTTCGACAAAAATGAAGGCCTATCCTGGGCAAATCACGAATTACGCATTGTTGATTTCGTTTATAACTTCTCTTATCTAGATGTTGCATATTTATCTCGAGAACAGTGGATTTACGAGGTATGTCTAAGAGAGAATTTGAAAGTATGTACGGTCTTTGCAGAGCGTGAGTGATAACACCAAGACTCGACAACCCTAAACAGAGACCTGATATTCGCTTTTTTTTACTATTGCATTCGTAACTGAAAAACGATTCGTCCGCTCTTTAAGTCGCCCCTTTCCAACACGTAAAGAAATAAGTTATTATGTACTAGTAACAAAGAAAGTGCCATCTACCCCAGGTACAATAGAGACTAAGTTAAGCAACCTTGCCATCCGGTCAATTGTTATTATACAGCCATACCAAAATGACTTAAGCCGATGGGAGCACTAAATGTGCATGAAATGAAAAATACGGATTGTCGTAGACTAAAAGCATTGCATAACCCCTACTCGTCCATCTATTTGTTTTGCGACGAGAAGCATAAACAAAGCGCTAGACGCCACTTACATATGCTGTTCAAAACGTATCGCGACTGTTGTGTTTTTTTCAAAAATTATTCATTTATTCATGAATATCTATTTTGTCCCCTTTAAAGTAATCCCCATGAGATATTATACACTTGTGCCAACGGTTTTTCCAATATTCGAAGCACTTCAAAAAACCATTTTTTTTAACCTTGTTCAGCTCCTCCTTCGATGCCGTCTTTATCTCGTCAAGCGTAGCGTAACGTCGTCCTTTCATGGGCCTCTTCAGTTTAGGGAACAAGAAAAAGTCACAGGGGGCCAGATCTGGGGAATACGGTGGCTGCGGCATCATTAGTGTGTTGTTTTTGGCCAAAAACTCGCGCACAAGCAACGATGTGTGAGCAGGGGCGTTATCGTGGTGCAAAAGCCAATTTTTGTTCTTCCACAAATCCGGGCGTTTCTGGCGGATTGTTTCGCGCAAATTGCGCATAACTTGCAGGTAATATTCCTTATTGACCGTTCTACCCTGTGGCAAGAACTCATGATGCACCACGCCCCTGCAATCGAAGAAAACTGTCAGCAAAACTTTCACATTCGACCGAACTTGGCGCGCTTTTTTCGGTCTTGGTTCGTGCGGCAGCTTCCATTGAGATGATTGAGCTTTGGTTTCCACGTCATAACCATAAACCCACGATTCGTCACCAGTTATGACCCTCTGGAGCAAATTTGGGTCGTCGCGGACAGAGTCCAACATCTCATTAGCAATGTTCATGCGATGCTGTTTTTGGTCGCAATTGAGCAATTTTGGTACGAATTTCGCGGCGACCCGTCTCATGCCCAAATCATTGATAAAAATCGAATGGCACGAGCCAATCGATATGTTTAGGTCCTCAGCAACTTCTCTAACGGTGATTCGACGATTGGCCAATACCATTTTCTCCACTTCATTAATTTTTTCGTCTGTTGTTGAAGTGCTCGGGCGTCCGGCACGCTCTTCGTCGTTCACATCTTCTCGGCCTTCTGAGAACATTTTGTACCACCGATAAACGTTGCTTCGGTCCAAGGTAGCTTCTCCGTATGCCACAGTCAACATTCGGAATGCATCCGCGCACTTAATTTCGTTTTTCACACAAAATTTGATACAGGTTCTTTGATCCATTTTTTTGAATAGGTAAAAATCGAAGACGATCCACAACACGTGCAAGCAAAGCAGCTGTCAACAATTAAGTGAACATTCAAAATGGCCGAGCTTGTCGGCATAAGTGAGAGACATGAGTAACAACCTAACGCCACAAAAAAATCGAAATTCGAATATACGTAACCCGCGAAACTTTTTCCCCCCGCGATACTTTTTGAACAAACGGTACTCTACACGCCCAGACAGTGATATCTGCGCTGGGTGTGCATAAAGCATTTTTCCCCAACCTCAAAAAAAACGACGCCACTTATTGAGCATGCAACGTACTGGGCACCATTATCAAGCTATACCTCGGATCGCACTTCGTCTGGAAGTTCGCCTCATTTGTTTAACTTCGATAATCTTGATTGCACGTGTTCGAGCTCCCTATCACCCCACACTCGGAAGCTAAGGGCACAAGTGCATCAGAAGGTTAAAATGATTTTACAGGAACCCTTAAAGGCGAGGGGGGGGTCCTGTCTTCATCTCTACCGGAACCACAACTGATGATGTGGTCACAGTACACATTGCAGAATTACCGCTTGATGCACAACATGTGCACTCTATTCTTATGTAAACTGCGGTTCGTCGGCAATATGTGTGATGCTGAACTGATTTTGACATCTTTTCCTGTAATAACATTCCTTTCCTACAGTTGGCTTGCCTAAACGAGAAACTACAAAATTCACTCCGAAATGACCGATTTAATACTTAAACCAACGATCTCCCGAACGCAGAACAATGCTTTTGCTACTAATTTTAATATCCATAACCCCTAATGTAAGTATAGAGCTCAAATCTCTGCTCAACTTAAAGACCCAGTCGTCTGTGGCGGGCTCCAGCATAATTAAAGATTTAAGGTGAATGGCAGCAGCTACTCTAGACGGAGAAAGCAGAGATCTTTTTTCGAAAATCAAGAGTCACGTAAAGCAATAAGGTTCAAATAGGGATTTAATGAGGGATAGGCCGTGTATTTAATTCGAAATGGACACTCATCTACAATAAATCCCAATTGGTTGTTTTATATTTAATGGCTTTTCTGCCACCCTGAACTTATTTTATTGGCTCCAGTATCTACATTTTTGCTACGACGATTTCCTTGCTGGTAGCAAGGGCAGGCGAATGCCTGCGTACGTATAATTGATCGCCGTTTATCTCATAAATTGTTTATGCGTTAGCTCGTGTTAGTTAGTACGTGTAGCATATACGTACGTATTTGTAACGTTATCTTCAATTTAATGCATTGACATTCTTATTACGAAAACGGGTGCGTAATATTATGATTTTATATCTTAACGTTGATGATTTGCATAGCTAGCTAGAAAATGCAAATACTTTTAAAGATCTTACATTTTCGACGCTAGAATAATTTTTGTAGTGCGTCCAGAACTTCTTCTACAATGTGTTTCTAAACAGATATTGAGACCAATAGGGCGTAAAATTTGTGAACGTAAACTTCGGTCCTGTTAGATATGAAATTGCGTTTTTGAGAATGAATCTGTTCTGTCCAAACAGGCAGACAGACTAAGTTCTACAACGTATTTATGCAAAATATTATGCGCCACTGTCACCTCGCCGGTATCGGCAGAATATTTTGTTATGCCTTTGAGTAGCAGTGGCAAGCCAATGCTACAGGCGAGGTCTGGACTTTCCGTTGCTATTATAGAGCTGCAAATATTAGCTCTGCAAATCTTGACGTTTGAAGCTCTGAAGCTAACCATGGCAATTGTCGCAGTACACCATTCAAATATATTTATGTTTTATAAATGTTTATATTTCATAAATGTCTGTGGTGGGAAGGTAATAGACTTATATATATATATATATATATATATATATATATATATATTATTTGTTTTATTAACACCTAAACTGGGTAAATGTGTTTATGTTACATCAAAATGTTTCGAGACGCTAACAATCTAGCGTTTTGCTAGTTCTGCTATAGACCTAACCGCCGGGCATACCGCGGCGTGGTATCGATCACATTTGCTCCAGCATTGTTTGCATTGACATTCATCCTGTGGTTCATAAAAACCCTCCACGCTGCACGTATATATATATATATATATATATATATACCGTTACTGACTCATTAGACCCTAGCGCGCTCACTAGCGGAACCTGCTGATCACGCGTCTATGTTGGCGGGAGCGAGTATGTGCAGCAAGTATGTCAGTATTATCTACCCCCACGACTTTCGCTTGCTGGCATTCGACACACTGAGGGGACATAGCCCAAAGACGCTTGTCAACGTTGCGGCCATCAGTGCACAACATATTATTTACTTAAATGCCCCAATCCGGTTTCTGTAAACCGTCTAATGTAACAAAATATAATACCTACTTTTTTTTTATGGTGAGAGGGAAAAATGCGTTTACGCACACCCAGAGCGGGTAGTGTGGGACTCGATGCCGATGTTGTTGGCATAATACCCACCAAAAACCTCTCACCTAAATGGCCTCAGGAAGAGGCGAGGAGCTGGAACCATTCTTTAATATTACTTCAACCCCGTTACGTACTATTTGGTCAATAAACTTGAACTATAGCATAAAGACGCACAAACTTGTTCAACGTGTCGGCAACCGGCGCTCAACCGTTCGACAGAGAACACTAGAGCTGTCAAGGAACTTTGATAGACTGGACACGCCCGAACCTGGAGGATATATGACGTTTTCATTTATTTCATCCGGTGTATACGTACTTAAGGACACATTTTTACCGCTTATATATAAGTAAATAAAACTGGTAGCAGCAAAAACTATATATATATATATATATATATATATATATATATATATATATATATATATATATATATATATATATATATATATATATACATATATATATTGCTAGTATATACAGCTTGTGCTACCGCAGAGGCTTACTTGAAATAAGCGGGCAGGCGATTCTAAAATTGAGACCGCGTTGGCTCGCTGGACATATATGTATATACCCTAATGTTAGCACTTTGAAGTGAACAATTGTTTCTGCCCGAACGGGTATATATATATATATATATATATATATATACATATATATTTTTTTGTACATAAGGCTTTATAACAGTTTAGTTGTTTCTAAGCTTACGTATTGTTGTGAGGTTTGGCGGCCTTACTTAGGCAAATACATTAAAGCAATGGCAAGTGTTTAGAGGACATTTATTCGTCGTGTCTCATAAAGGAGTAACATTGCCCAAAATTCTATTGTGATGCGCCCTGTTTGGAAACTGCAGTCCAGAGACGGACTATCGCATGTACAATCGAATTATAAAATCATTAAATTTGTCTTACTATTTTAGCATTCGTGTAAACAATCTTCGAAGCGGTAACACCATCTTGTCTAAACAAATTGCAAAGACGGATCGCGTAAATAACATGTTTTCATGGCGGATGGCTAGGCCACTGAGAACTCAAAATGCTTGTGACGCAAATGTCCCCCACAAGTAACTCGACTGTTCTATGAATCTAGGTAACTGTTTGTAAAATGTAAATCTTGTAACATGTCACCCCTTTGACAAAATAAAGGAGCATTTGATTTGATTTTGATTTGATTTGATATTTCATCTGGTCTATGACATAAATACATACATATTGTTTATTTCGCAATAACTTTGCATTTCAAGATGGTACAATATTTCAATACAATCATCATTATATACAATTTAAACACTTTAGCGACCGTCCCACCGGGCAAGAAAGTGCAAAGACCGCCGATGCGACTGGCAGCTCGCTGCGTGGTATTTAGCGCATACCTGCGAACAGAACCGGCAACGACATTGATCGCCAACTTGGTGAAATCCTTGAGTCGAACACACCAAGTGATGATAGCCATGTACAATGTACCTTGTGTACACGTGCCGGCTAGTGCATGCCATTCCCTCCCAAAGCTCCCTGGTGAGGTACACATCTAACTGCGCTACCTCAGCCGAGGCCTCGGTCACTTTTCCCTGCCACTCCAACAAAAATTGTTGAAGTGGCATTGTAATAGGTGACTTAAGCCTGACTCTGATTGTTTCCACTGCCGGTCCGTAACCCGCTAGCAGATACACAAAGCGATTCCTTGCCGTCCGCGGCAAGCAAAGAACGCGCTTCATATATATTGTGAAGCATCTTTCTAGCTGCGCAATATAAATGAATACATATAAAGATTTCATACGTCGGATGTATATATATATATATATATATATATATATATATATATATATATATATATATGTATATATATATATATATATATATATACGGATGTATATATATATGTATATATATATATATATATATATATATCCGACGTATGAATTAAATAGAATTCCTGCAAAGCCAGTAACGCGACCGTCTACGAGTTCCTAAATTGGTAGCACTGCATTATCGCACTTGTGCTTCGAATGAACGTCGACGTAAATAATGGAGGGGGTTGTCCACTAATGAATGTTTGGGGTGGCCAGAAGCCAGACAGCGACCGTGGTTTGAAACGTCAGCAAACTGGCTAGCTGAACTTTAAAGGCCTGGCCCGGCAAACCTGCTTAGTGAAGCGACGACGTCAACTTAATCACGAGCTTGCGGAAAGTGTTTTAAAACAAATGGTGCATCGTTCCGGGGTCAACGAAGAGAAAAAAAAGCGTTGAAAGTATTGGTACCCAAGCAGGTACCGCCGTCAGACCTCGCTGTCGTCGAGGGAAAATACCGCCCCTCAGTTTCATTAGCGAAAACATGCCTTTGCCTAAACCTCGCTTTAGTGACCGACCGAAGGCCGAGCGTCTGCCGAAGCCACCATGGCGTAGTCAAACGTTAAATGTATTTTTTTAATATTAATAACGGACGTAAAATGTAATAACCTGATACAGAGAAACCGATTGAGCAAACCAAATTAAACGGACGACTAGCGCTATTTTTCAGAAATCATAGGCCACTGTTATGTTATGATAAGCAGTATGACGAATTCAAATGTGAGCACTTTTGTCTTCCGGATTACACTATGCTATAAGCGTGAACTTAATATATTGTAATTCCGTATTCAATTATTCCTTTAAGCAAGATGAAAGTGAAAGTACTTTGGTAACTTTGCGAGGCAAGTTTTTCCGCACAATTGTTAGTGCCAGTGGCGTATATGTCTGGCGTTTTTGACAAGTGTATAATGCTGTATGTGTTTAGGGCAATTGTTTGACAATAAAGAACTGCATAAATGCAGCGACTCCAACTCGCCAAAAATCTGATTATGACTAGGCTTTAGAGCACATGTTTTTCCAATGGAACAAGGTCTTTAAAACGTCTTGTTTCGTAATGAGGGTGAAATTACTACAATTTGTGACACTGGTGCTTTTGCCCGACATAGGAGCATAAAATGTGATGTTGAGAGAAAACCAGTCCTAGACAGAAACCAAGCACACCGCTGTGTTAGTGAGAAAATTCTGCTTCTTATACAGAACATACAAGGCCGGTCAGAAGATGCGGCATGCTCGCTTAGAAGAGAATTCGACAAAAATTAAGTTCTTTATTAGCTTTCACGGCAAATACGAGAATAGAATCATTACCATACGACCGCTCACAGCGCTCAAAACTAACACATTTAGGCAAATGCGCATTTAATGACGATCATTTTGGTACCAAATCTATGTGGTTGCGGAGTGATTACGATTTTTCGGAGGGCATGTCGAGATTGAAGAATTGATTGAAAAAAAGTAAAAATATGACTCATTACCTGATTTTACGACAACTGCAATAACAGGTTGGGCTTCTTCCTCTTATTCCTCTCGTGAGTTTCTCCTGTTTCCGGCCATTGACTCGGATTTCCAGGGTCATGCTTGAAAATTGCACAAAGGCTTAGCGTGTAAATAGCTTTCCTCTTAAAAGAGGCTGATCATTTTTTGAAGATGAGTAGGGTTTAAAATGTATTTACGTATGACTGAGTAAAAGCATACTAGGAGTTGTAGTCTTCATCGTAGCTTTCGTGTTTATTGTAGGTGACATTCAAACGGGCTGATAAAATAAATGATCGACTTGGAAACGGACATCAGAGGTCTCCGGAGGCTATCTCTCGAGCAGCGCGTGTCAGGCAACAGACGGGCTATGTCACTAGCCGCCTTCTGCGCATTCTCCGCCACAATCCTGACATGAGGAATTCCCCGCAGTCCTCGGTATACGTGTATACCCAGGTATCTTGCCGTATGCTTTAGTTCAATAATATATTTACGCCCGTCAGCGTAAGAAGGGAAGTTGATCTTTTTTGTGTAGAGGAGTAACTGGAAAATGCGGTCAGCACACGGAGACACCACTGCAGTGGTGCTTCCTCAAGCATGCTAGCAAGTTTCTCGTCGCCGGACCCTTAGGTAGCAGAGGGTCTGCTCGGGCCGCCGGAGAGTAGAGACAGTGCTAAGGGGTTAGGTGGGGGTGAGAAGGAATAGGGGTAGATGAGTCACCTATCGGGCGCAAGGCTCGATCCGAGTCCGCGCTTAAATATTCTCGTCGTTCAATTAGCTAATGTGCGAGTATTGCACACACTTGCTATTCTGTAGATTCGAAACTGTCTCGCAACGTTTAAATGTTTCGTGCGCGTCCGCTCTCGACTTGTCGCACGTGGTCAAGTTCGAGTTGCACGCAGCGGTGTTTCGGATCGTTGCACGTACGGCATTCGCATTGTCGCACTTGGTGCCCTTAGAATTGCCACCTGTTACGCTAGATATTCGGAAGTACGAAATTGGAAATTTCTAACGTGAGAAGTTGTTGCTGTCGCAGATGAGTAGTAGTCCGACCCTCGATGCTGACCAGAGGTGCCGAGGGGTAGCGGTAGTTTGCCGCAGAGATCGCGGGTTTGCACTATCCTTTTTATTACGGACCACTTATAAAACGCGTTCGGTGATAGAGTCGAAACTGTCAGATATATATATATATATATATATATATATATATATATGTTATTTTTCTCTGCTCGAAGTAGTGCTAGTCAGGCTCGAAGCCAAGTATCTTCTAAACTGTATTAGGACAAACGAGATCGCCTCATGAGGTGCTACTTCTTGATGACGACAAGCAAGTTCAGATATCTGGTTGGCTCGAGAAGTTAAGATCGTATTCAAGTCGTACGATTGTCCTAGGTGCACAGAGGAGCTTGATTTTTTTTAAGGAAATGCTTCCCGGCATATATATATATATATATATATATATATATTATTGCTACTACTGTTGTCAGGTATTCTCGGCATGTCACTCGACAGTGCAACAAATTCTTTGTAAGGGCCGGGCTGGCATAGGCATGATATTTCGTATACGCTTAAGTCTACAGTCGACAGATGCGCTGTAGTCCTCTTGAAAATAGTTTGTGTTCGAACATTATGTATAGGAATATAAGCGTTTGTTCTACACTATGTATTTTCGAAATATTGCTCCCTTCCTCTGTTCGTATATTGGCCTGTAAAAGTATATGTGTATATGGCTCCACAAGAGAAACGGGATTGCTTAACAGATGTATCCAGTTACCTGCATTACCAGATCCGCCTATCCATCAACGTCTTGATCTTCCACGACATGTCGGCACCTGATAGTCTGACATTACTACATAGTTAGGAAATCGCAGTAGCTTTATGTAACGCCTTGGTGGTTGACCTTAATCCTCCGAGGATCATAAGTTTCACACACGTGTATATATATATATATATATATATCGTAGTGGTGGTGGCTTGGAGGCTAGTGCGCTAGTCATGGTTGTCATTGTTCGGGTGTCACCGGTTCGATCTTTGTTGTTCTGATCGAATTCTCTTCGAGCGATATGCTTATTGAAAATAGATAGTTAGAAACTGTATCGCAGAGTCAGCGGCCGTGTTATGCTACAGATAATATTTGGGGCAACAACCCTATACCTCTCAACCTGCCCAGTATTTTAGAGGCGACCGTTCCATGGATTAACAAATTAAGTTATGCTTACTAAAATTGTATATATATATATATATATATATATATATATATATATATATATATATATATATATATATATATATACATATATACATATATACATATATACATATATACATATATACATATATACATATATACATATATACATATATACATATATATATATATACCGAGCAAGGTGGCTTAGTGGCAAAGTTTTTGCCTTGCATTCGGGAGGACTGGGTTCGAGACCCAGACCGGCCACTCTTAAATTGGTTTGCTTGGTTTCCAATTTAGACAAGGTAAATGCCGAAGTGGAGTAAAACTTAGCCATGACATGAAAAATCCGTACACGGGCAATTGCCTTACGGACAATCTAAAAAAAATATATATATATATATATCTGTTTCTCGATGTATTTACATACACAGCCAGCAATCGTTTTCAAGGAGATAATCCTGGCCAGAGTTTTCAAAAAAAGTAGGTAGCCGAAGCCCCAGCGGAGAAGCGAGCAAACCTTTACTCCAGTATAGACGGTACTGTGACGAGGCGCTATCGCAAAGCAGCGAAATGATACTAGCTTTGCCCACGTGCATTGTCAACTAAGCCAAAGCACATAATACGTTTGCTCTCTCTGTTCAGCTTTTGTAGCACGTTAATGAACTTGAAGGCGTTCCATCTGCTGGCGTCCGGTTTTCTCGTTCTGCGAGAGGAAGGTTGAAATCCTCTACAGGATCAGACAAACCAATGTGTTCTCTAGCACGCGTCGATGGCAGCTACAGCAACGATCTTGAGTTTATTTTTGTTGCGCGTCTCCTTTTTCTCCGAGCTCTAAGCGTGCATACACATATACGGCTAAATCCCGCTATGCAATTCTGTGTACGGCCATATTTTGCGCAAGTTTCACCTTTGCACACTACTGCTAAGGCTCAGCTGATATGTCGCGTGCTTAGTCGCTCATAGAGGGTCTGATTCTTTTCCCTATCCAGTCGATCGATTGGTTTTTCTGATCTTAATCTTTCGTTCAGATTATTCGCGGACCAAGCCATTATGTACTAATTTCTCACTAAATTTTATTGGGAATATAAGTGAAGCGACAATTGTCTCCTGGAAACGTGTTCTAAATAAATACATTTTCAGGTACAAAATATATTTGTGTCGAAATACACTATGCTAAAAAAATGGTCAATTGCTGAGCTATTAGGTGATCTGTTTTGTTGTCCCAATCTGTTAATGTAGGTACATTTTGGCAGAGAATATATTTATATTGCTTTTACCAGCCGAAGTTGCTTTTTTAACCATGTGAGTTTACTTGCGTCGTTAGTTGTGTTAGTTTTGCTTTTCTAGAGATTTGCGCGCATAGATAATGTTTAATAGGAGGACTCTATGATGTTTAAGTTGATTAACTCACTTGTTGTACCAAGGCAGCATGATAGGCAGCCGATTTGTCTGACCGATGTCATACCGGCCGTCATAAATAACAATTCCAGTTTTTATCCGTATTACTCTCCCTAAGTGTTGATATTCCCTCCAAGAACCATGACTGTAAAACTTATGCTTACTGTAACTTTGAAACAATGTAACGTAGTTTGCGCAATTGGCCTCTGTTAAACGCTAAAAGAAATATGTCGACTAGTTTAATAATTCCGTGGGCGGCTTCGTATAACATACAATGATAAAAAGCCTCAAAGTCTGCGCACTCAAATGACCACGACTAAACTGTCTTTATCTAATACGTCATTTTGCTTACGGCTCCAACTCCGTTCAATAAAACCCAGCGAACGCCATTCAAATGTCGTTTGGGTCTGAGCCATTGCTAAGAACCCTACGCGCGTTCTGCGCGTAAGCGTTCTCCGTGTAAAAAAAAAAGGGAATAATTTCACATTGGCGAGCTTTCCAGCCCATTGATGCGTCTGTGTGTGAGTCCTAGCCAGCACTAACTTTTATTTGACAACGAAAACTATGCTTACTCTACAGGCCTATTGCACTACTCGTCGTGAATCTAGAGGGACGTCAAAGCTCTTAGGAGTCATGGATTTTTGGGCGGTTGCAATACATGACTGTGCGGTCTAAGTCGCTTCCTATAGAGATCAGATTCGAAAAGCCCAGAGTTATCTAGTCAATCGATACAACTTACAGAGGACCTTGCAAACACGTGAAAGATTCTTACTAAAATGCGTATTTAGTGCACATTAAAGCAACATTCTAGTATACTTCTACGTAAGTTTTGCCGATAGCAATTCACGTATGTATGCGTGCTGTCCGACGATTGCGAAGTTCCGAGACGATTTCAAAAAGGAAGAAGTCGCATGTTCTGCATCTGTTATGCATCGAATGAGTGAGGCCTTTGTGGTGGTGACGAGACCGGCGCTGCGATTTCCGTCTTTTGGTCTCAGCAAACATTTCCTGGTAGGCATTTAAGCCACAAAAATGGCAACTATCTCTATTTGTTTTTGGTGACCTGTTTTCAGAAGTTAACTGAGTGCCCATCTTTGAAAATATGGATACATTTTTGGACGAAAAGAACACATGTTGCGTGTCGAGTTTCCAGCAACTATTAATTTATCTTTTAGTGAGATGAAGGTGATCTATCCAAGCCTCTGTAGCGAATGAGTATCGATTAAAATGTCGGCAATGGAACATTCAATACCAGCAATGCCGAGTCACCTTAGATAGAGCTGTGTTGCCATTGGTCACTTATAGCTCATTAAAATACGTGTTTGCTCCTAGTCCGCGATTGAGAATAATGGAGAATGAGGAGACGGAAACGTCTTGTTTAGGAGTGAGAATGAAATTTATAAAAGTAATTGTTCTGCCTTTTATCTCCGACTTAGTTGTGCAATTTCTACGTCTGCGGGAGAACCAGTTAACGTAAGAGGTAAACAATTATACCGGCGTGTTCGGAAAAATCTGCATATTCCGAATAACACCTGATGCAAGCTAGCAAAATGCGAATATCCAGATTAAGAAAAGTTATATGTCGTACGTTGAAGCTTTCACGTGCAGAGCCAAGGTAGTTACTTGGCAACTACGTAACGCAGCACTATCACCTTGGTACGGACATGATGGGCATTCAATGTGCTATTTCCTAACAATAGTTTTTTAAGCGTACATAATGGCACAATTTTACGGTTTTGTACGTGAAAGCTTCAACGTATGACATAACAACATATTGATTTTTTATGACTTTCCTTAATCCGGTTCTTAGAACAAGCCGGTTCTAAAATCGAGCCGGTTCCAAGAACAAGCTGGTTATAAGAACGAGCCGGTTCTAGGAACGAACGGGTTTTAAGAACAAACGGATTCCAAGAACGAGCTGGTTCAAAAAACGAACCGGTTCTTATAACAAGCTGGTTCTAAGAATAAGACAGTTCTGAGAACGAGCTGGTTTTAAGAACAAGACGGTTTTAAGAACAAGCTGGTTCTAAGAACAAGCTGGTTCTATGAACAAGCTGATTCTAAGAACAAGCTGGCTCTAAGAACGAAACGGTCCTAAGGACGAGCTGGTTCTAAGAACAAGACGGTTCTAAGAACGAGCTGGTTCTAAGAACCAGACGGTTCTAAGAACGAGCTGGTTTTAAGAACCAACCGGTTTTAAGAACGAACCTGTTCTAAGAACAAATTGGTTATAAGAACGAGCCGGTTTTTAAGAACGAACCGGTTTTAAGAACGAACCTGTTCTAAGAACAAGCTGGTTATCAGAACGAGCAGGTTTTTAGAACAAGCTGGTTCTAAGAACCAGCTGGTTCTAAGAACAAGCTGGTTCTAAGAACTACCTGGTTCTAAGAACGAGCTGGTTCTAAGAACGAGCTGATTCTAAGAACAAGCGGGTTGTAAGAACAAGCTGGTTTTAAGAACAAGCTAGTTCTATAAACAAGCTGGTTCTGAGAACGAGCTGGTTCTAAGAACGAGCTGGTTCTAAAAACGAAAATCGCCTTTCGCTAGCTTGCGTCATTCAGATAGCGCAGAATTTTCAATTGGGTATTATCGGTAACTTCATACATAATTTGGTTCTCCCGCAAACGTATATTTTGCACATGTATGTAGGAAAAAAAAGACAGAATAGCTACTTTTATAAATTTCATCCTCACACCTAAACAGGACGTTTCCGTCTCCTGCTTCTATTGAGAAAAATTATTTTCTTGCCGAGTACAGACGGTTATGGAAGACCAGCAAAGGACCAACCCTACAGTCGATACCTACGAATCAAGTGCACTCGCCTGCTTCAACGAGCAGTCAACAACTGGAGCTGAGTATGCCAATGTACAACCTCTCTGAGTATTTTAAATGTTTTTCATCTTTAATCTTCATAATAGTTTGTTCGTTGTGATATCCTATTATAGCGTGTTACTGTCGCACACAAAACACTTTGAGCTGAGATTTATCTCGTTTTAGCAAAGCAATTTAGTCTGTCTAGGCGAACTGGACATTTCTACGTGAATGTTCAACACGTTTAAATATTGCCTCGTCGCCAGCTAAAATATCCGTACCCCAGTCACCAGACTTACTTCATTACCATTTGGAAGCAAATGGTCTTTAGTCCGCTCAGTTACGGTCGACAAGGGCGATGAGCCAACGTTTCAGGTAGTAGAAAAGTTTCCTCATATGGGTTTTGTAGACGGTAACGGTATGTGGGCAAAACTAGGTCACCACGCTATTCTCAAAGCGCTGCATCTAATTTTGTAGCAGCAAGAGTCGGTCTCAGCAACAGAGTAATTCTGTTTAATTTTCTTGATAAGTAGTAATGAACTTTGAACAACGTAAAGCTGTCTAAACGAAGGCGGAAGATAAAATTGATGTCGGTGTAATAACAAACAGTTTTGTCGAGAACTATTTAAGTGCTAACCAGAAAAAACTATTACTTCAAGCACAAATACATTTCTTATAATACCAAGCTTGCTTTACAGACAACCATTCCTTATTAACCGCATATAATATTTTTCCATGTCATATCACCTTTATTGAAAAAGGGGAATTACAATAGAAGCAAAGTCGTTTCGAATCTGTGACCGACGTGCAATTCTCCAGGCAAATGAGTTGTTCACAACGTCTACACGAGCAACCTCGTGAGGGTGGATGGAGACGCCGCTTCGGAGATTATTTGGTCTTAGAACAAAATACCTAGTAATAAGATTCTGACGCGCTAGCAGTTTAAACATGCAGTAATCGGCATGGGATTGATATTCGCTAACACCAGGCAATGTGATACGCTCGCGTGGTAAACAACACCGACAAGCAACTCGTTTCACAAATTTATCCTGCACGTTCTGCAAAAAGTCAACATCTCTGTTATAGAATGGCATCCATACGTGACAGCAATAAGTCCACTTTGGTACTACTAAGGTTTGATACAGCTTTAAGTACACATTATGATTCTGTATAATGAAGGACCGCATTATGAGATTACACATTCGAGACGCCGCTTTGACAACCTCGGCCATGTGAGGTCTAAACTTCATGTGGCAGTCAAAAATTACCCCGCTCTTTTATGAAACCCAGGCAATGACGTGTAGTTCGTGGAAGCGCTGCAACTATGAGAATAGACACCTAATTGCACGATTTGCTGTACATGGCTTCCACATGAAGATCTGTATTCGAGAGAAGTTCCATGAAATTTCCTCGTTATGCTTGTGCAAACTCTGCGGGAGACAGTGAGAGATTTATATCACCTTTAACAATGCGATCGAGCAGTTCCGTTGACTCGACTTTTAGAACCGTGATGAATATATGTATATGTGAATGTGTGCATCCTCTATACGCGCAATATTGTAAACCAACCGTCGGTTAATAATGCTATTATGTTAAAATTGCCCCAAGGTCCTTGTAGCGTGAGACTTCAGAAATGGGTTGGCCATTTAGCATATACTGAATAGTGTCTGGCATTGTCTTGAGAACGGCAGTCTTGGAAGTAGATATTTGCATGCTGTTTTTCTCTGCCCATAAGGATACGTTATCAATCGCTTTCTGTAGAATAGCTCTGTTGTTGTCGTTTTTTGCATCAACATAGATTTTAAGAGCGTCTGCATACAGCTTATATGTAACACCAATATCTCGAAGCATAGCCCCGAGATCCTGTACAAATATTGTGTACATTAGGGGGCTTAAGCATGAGCCCTGTGGAACACCAGATACACACCTGCCGACCTTTTGACGCTAGTACAAGCATGTCTCAAGTCTGCGCTGATGCCGCCGTTCAATTATTCTCGGTTTGTTGCAGTACCTGAGCTTAACACACACCAAAAGACGCTATCACTATAATTAACGGTGAACTTTAACAGCACGTTAACTATATGCACAAAATTATTTTTCGTGCATGTAGTTAGCGTACTATTAAATTCACTTGGTACTAATGTATTTCGCTTGCTACAACATCATTCCCTGATCAGCTCTAAGACATGTATCGGTTACATCTTATTTCCCTATACATGTTCTAATTTAAAAGGAAGACATCAAGCTAGCTCTGCCACTGGTTATATGGCTGGACGGTAAAAACGCAATCAACAGCCTGCCCTAGAAGGTAATCTCAGACACACTTCTCAAAAAGAGAGCCCCGCCCTCTCTGCCCGGGCAATCTCGACCTACCTAAGCGGGGGACGTATACCCAACAAGGGCTCTGAGTTTGAAATGACGGCTCGCTTCTTGGATCCCTTCTATGGAACCTGGCATACGACGACGTCTTACGTTTAGACGACCTTCCGGAAGACACTCGACTGGTGGCGTATGCAGACGACCTAGCCGTCGTCAACGAGGCCCGCTTACCCCAGCAACTAAAAACAAAAACCAACGACGCCCTGGATGAGTTCGTAGAAAGGACTAAAGGCTACTAGGGTCTCGCACAAGACAACCCAGCTGATATTAAAGTACGGCCTACATGAGTCAAAAAGGCGCCTCATTATGTCGGTGGTTGAGACCGTAGTTTTATTCGCAGCCTCACTGTGGCCCAGTCTACAGCCAGTAGTGAGGCGACAATTTGTTTAGAATTGGGAATACCATATTTCGAAACCGAGGACATACCTCAACATACAACCTTGCGGAGCCCGTCATAGGCCTTCCAGCATGCCTAGGGCTAACGACGGCGTTCTTGGAACATTCATCCTGCTTATAATTAAAATACGTGACGACTGGACGAGCATTGCTATAGAGAACATTCGACGGCCAAAACGCGAGGAAGGGGGGGGGGGGGGGGTAGTGGACACTACAACTAGCGCAGCCAACGGAGATATTCAAGGAACTTAAGAAAGCGGCCGTTGCCCGCGACAAATTCTTCCGGTGACGATAACGGTGAGTACATGGCGGCACTATGCCGACTGCTGGTGAGGTGCGAGTGTGACGTCTGGAGCCGGCGTTGGGGAGCGGCGGAGGATGCGTATCATAAGTTGGTGAAGACGAAACGTCGACTACGAAGAAGTACGCAGACGGAAAAGAACGGCAGTGGAAACCAAGTTCGTGCCCAGCGACTGGGCAGACCAGTCGCTGCGCAGGGGGAGGAGAAGTATGAAGCACCGACGAGAGTAAAAAGACAAGTCGGTCAAGACATATACAAGTTGGAAGACGGTAGAAGATGGCTCAGGAGCCGGTTGACGCGTGCCGGCCAAACACGGGGAGCTCGAGCGGCTCAGAGGCCAGGCCATCTACCGCGCCCGGATCAAGGTGAACAGCAGAGATTAGAAGAAGAAAGACGAGGTGCGCCAGGTGAACAACACGAAGACGACAGCACGCCGTGTGAAGGTCGCCCACGGCGGATGAGGCACGCACCGAGCCGGCTACGGGAGTTCGTGAGTGAAGATGGGACCGATTTCAAAACAAGCTGGTGAAGGGGGAGGGGGAGAATGTAGGATCGCAGCGTTCGTTAAGCAGCGCGGGCATAGACAGCGTCGGTTAGCGGCAATGTCGAAGCAAACTAAAGACATAGCGCCAAATAAAGGATGCCGCCACTCCAGTAGCGAAGACGCGGGATGTCACTAAAAAATCCACTAAAATCAGCGGGCAAATCTGTGATATAAATGGAGGCATGCGGATAAACGTCTTAGTAGTCTTTGGTGCAAAGCAAGCAAAGGACGTGCGTTGTTTGAGCGAGAGAATGGTCAACTCGTAACGGTCGCCGGCCAGTCATGGGGGTGGTGGATACTACAGAAACGAAAACTCGTTTTTACATGATAAGATCCCTCAGGGCTTTCCGGTTTATCTAGGCTGTGGACTTCTTCCCCTCTTCAATCGATAGGGACATGACTAGTTTTTAGTGAGCTAGAGCCCCACAACACTGGGCTACACTTGTAAACGAGTTTCCGCATTTTATAGCTAAGCCTCTAAAAACATATAGAAATGATTGTTGACCCGCGCCTGCCGTGCCTCTAGTGCATCTCCTCGTGTAAAAGAATCCATATATACTAGATTACAGCAATAACCAGTATATAATATTACATGCCTATGAATTCACTTAAGGACAAAATATTGCATTGCCGATCATATTTGACTGTATGCCTATTTTGTACTTACATTCTAACGCCGTCTTAAAAAGGACTGCGCCATTGAAAATAAAAGTATTTTTTACCTAGCCACGCGGACCGGCGAAATATACAAAGTCAGGGATTTCGAGAACTAGCCCCGATGATATGATCCCCACAGGTATAGCAGAGCTATTTGATCTCCCTCCCGGTTGAAAGGTCCTTTAAAGTGTAACCTTAAGCTCCTCAAGGTGTTGCTCTGCCTGGAGGGGATAGCTGGGGTATTTAACACACGGAAAGGGAAACGGAACGGAACACGCTGGACTATTGTCTATGTTGGCAGAGGCCATTAGATACAGAAGGTCTACCCCCACGATTTTCGCCCGCTGGCATTTGAGACACTGCTGGGGGGCATCCAGCCTTGGTACATACAAACTTATTTAACGCGTCGGCAAGGCGCTCAACCAATCGGCATGGAACCCCAGAGCTGTCGAGTCTCTGTCGTATAGCTTTAGTACCTACAAAAGAGACTATCGCTGGACATTCAGTGGAGTAAAGTGCGTAAAACTTTGCTAAACTGGACATAGCCGAATATGGAAGAATTAAAAAAAAGTTTGTATAACTATTTAAACAAATACAAATAAATGAGCTTTAAAACACGACTAGAAGGTTGAAGCGATACGCCCCATTCTCAAATGTATAAACAGCGAACTCGAAAAGGCTTCGATATGCGATATTGACTTAATTACCTCCGCTCTATTTGTAGGGGTTCGATATAGAAAACGTTACGAATTTTGCAGTAAAATGTTTGTTTTCAGTCAGCCACTAACTTTGTCTGGTACTGGAAGATAGATATCACTCCAAAGAGAACCGCCCAGATCGTTACGTTGCTTGAATTTGTCTATAGTTAACGTTATGTAGGTCGTCAACTGAACCAATGCATCGTTTGCAGAGTCTACCATGGGAGTCGAGTTCGAGCAGAGCCGCATCTCATCAGTTCGGCCGCTTCCTTGCAACGAATATTTTGCAAAATTGCCGGCTTAGTGCTGTCCAGTTAAGTCAACCGGAAGTAATGCTCTGCGATAGTTTCCAGTGCGTGGACTTTGAGGCGAACACTGCATAACATGGCTGTTAGGCCCACTGTTCGTCCACAACTGGCCACACCCTACCGACAAGAATGATGCCAGTTTGCGCGATATCACTAAAATTGGACCGTCGACCAATGCCATGGCGTTCTATTATCGTATGAGGCTCTGATGTCTCTCTACGGTAACGACAGACGGCAAATGGTGTATTGGCAATGAGGAGAGCAATTTGCGCAACCTTGCATTGTGGAGCTTGCTAGTTACGGCGGCGCTTCAATCATGGTTTTGGGTGGAACATCCTTAGGCCAAAAAAATCGAACTTGCAGATGTCCGTCAAGCGCACAATTCTAATGAAAGAGGCTAGTAAGCTGCCCAGCGATGCGTTGATGAGATTCTGACACCCCACGTGGTGCCATATAGCTATACAATGTTCTCCTGACCCAAATTCCATCGAATCTGTGTGTGCTGTGAGTTGAAACAACGAATTAGAGCTAGAATTCCAGCCCCAGCAAGATTTCTAGAGCTCACGAATGCTGCGCTAGGAGTGAAATATCTATATATATAACACGACAACTTAATAACGAGTTTAATTAAATAACAAACTTGTTTTAGGACAAAAACTGTTTTCATTGCGATTTAGCTACACATTTAACTTAATAAAAACACACTCACATTCGCAACGCAACATTCTAGTCGTGTTTTACAGCTATTTTAATTGTCTAGTCTCCATTGATATGGTGTTACCATTTTGAGTACAAAGTATTCTTTAATATATATATATATATAAAAAGCAGCGCATAATGTCTTTATATCTTATATATTCTACTTGCATTAGATCCCATTGTGATATAGACAATGGCAGATCTCTTAGTATTGGATGGGCGCCGTATTTGCAATGAATGTATGTCTTCCCTTTGTGCGCATAAGTGCATTGATATTTTTTCGTAGCATTTCCCTGACCGGGCTGATCAATTATCCTTTAGAAAGGGAAAATAAATGTACTTGAACTAAGGACCGAAGTATTAGTCGCACAATCTTTGATATTCGTTTTTTCTGCTGCTTCTTTGTGGACGCATAGTTAAATGGGGCAGCAGCTCCTCCCAACCTACTCTATACGAGATAGAATAATATTCCAAGGCATACGTTATAGGGAGACAATTTGGGAGTCGCTCCATTTGTATTCTCAATAAAATATAAACATTGAGAACAGAAAAAATATATGTATAAATATATATATATTATATATATATACGTACATGCATACACGTAGGTTATTATTATACGTTATCGAGAGACAATTCGGGAGTCCGCTCCATTGTATTCTTATAAATTTAAACATGAGGACAGAAACAAATATAAATTTATATATATATATATATATATATATATGCATATACTAGGTTATTATAGGCTGGGAACGCGTTTGGGACGTAAGTTATTGTATGAATAGGCTAACTACAATCTGTTATGTCCGGTGATTTGTGTTGTATATCGGATAACGATACGGCCAATGGCACGCGCAACGATAGTGGGTGTCTCTCTCGCAATGATACAAATTGCTGCTGCTGCTTTTACTGACACACCCACAGACACACATGCTGAGCAGAGCGCACAGGTCTTCATCATCGCTTTGGCCATCGCCGCATCTACTGCCGCCACGCACTGTCAGATTGGAGGATTCGGCACCTGATGGAATCGCGTGTAGAAGTTCCTCTCTGTGTGGGTCAGGCGAGCAAGTGGAGCGGGCAGACGATACCTGACATACCCGTACACTTATCGAGCCCCTGCGTGAGCGGATATTGCCAGCTAATTGTTTGTAATGCCCTTGCAAGGGTTGTATGGACAAACAGATGCCCTTTTACTGGTACCGCCGCTAGCGATCTGAAGGCCAACTTTGTGGTTAGGATTAGACTCCCGCCAACCTCCACAGGATCACGGACGTCGTTACTGTAGCTGCGCCAGGATTTTCTCTCAGTGTTTTCTGTCTGGCTATTTCGCTCTTCTTTAAGCCTTTCCTATTCGCCATATCTCACTTTTCGCTTAGTTAACCATTTCGTTTCGTTTTGCTTCGTGCGAAAGTGGCAGAGAAGGGCAGATCAAAGAACAGCATGACCACGGCGGGAGAGGGGAAACACTGGAAGGAAACAGGTTGAAGAGAGAACAGGTTTAAACGACATGATCCAATACGACAGGAGCTGTGGAATCTCTCTCTCTCTTTTCCTATCGCGCTCGTCTCCAACAGTGGCTAGACGACAACAGCACGATACCGTTACTGTATTGTCGTCGTCAGCGTCCATGTGACGATTGGTCGACGCGCATACAATATTTACTACAGAACAAGTCGATACTAATTAGGGCGCGAGTTTAATCTAATTAGAAAATAGAAGGTCGTCGTTGGCAGCGGACGCAGCGCCATCGGCGTTGGCAGCTTTACCGTCGGCGCTAATGGATATTGTTACCAGGGCTCATTCAGACGACGCAAATGACTCCACACAGGAATTGCAATTCGGTCGGAATACTCGAGGCAAACTTTCTCTTGCCTATTACCTGATTCCTATACCAGTCCGTAAATCTAGAATTCACCCTCCCGACACACATTCACCATGCACAGGCAGTGCCTAAAGTGAAAACCGATAGTAACAGTCACATTATAGTAGCAGTGTTGTGAGTCACAGTATTAGTAGTTCTGGCAAAATGAGGAACGTTATCAAGAAAGTCCGGTCGCAAATGGCAACGTACAAGGGCGGTATCCCAGGAGAAGCTGTTTAAGTGCTTATTTTGAATCACCCTACTGTTTTTGTAAAAATGATGGAGATCATTATGCGCTCTAGAAAGATTTAAGTATTTCACCCTTAGGAATATATACTGTAGCCCATTTCGGCACGCCGTACCCTGTTATTGCAATCGCCCTCAGGGCTTCCTTCTCGACTTAACGAGGGCCGTATGACGAAGTCCTGTGTCTTCCTCATTCTTCTAATTTTATATCCATAGATCCGCAGACTACTATCTTCCAGTTGATCCAACAATCCGTGATTAGGCCGCGTGATGCTAGGAAGCTAGAGAGGGCAGCAAATAGAAAACGTCGCTATCTGGCTTCCACCAAGGGGTAGGGGTCGAGCAAAAAAGGCTATCAAAAAAGACGTTTGACTTCTACCCTATTAGATTTCTATGTCGGGTTCTGCAAACCCCGGACGTACTGCGGGAGGTTGTCACAATTATCTACCTGAAACGACAAGGGATGAGCAGGCAAAAGTTTGTCGTGTACCTGCATGGCATCCTGAAGGTCACGCTGGAGGAGGTCAAGCAAGCCCAGAAAAAGCTTGCCTTTAGCAAAACTTTCCCGCGACCATGGAAACTGCCTAGTTTGCGCTGTTAAGCACATTCTTTACGATTAGCAATATCAGAAGGCAAATATTACGAGCTCCGGGGATTTTTCTGTTCCTCCTCCTCGGCCTTAGCAAGTGCCTTGCTTATGGACTACAGCGTTGGCCTACCTATACGGAACACGTTCTGGTCCTCTAAAAGGGAGACTTGTTTTTCCTCATTGGATCAATGAGTCTGCCTGCCTTGGTAACCGTGTCAAAGACGTAGATGGGTCTGCAAGTTGAAGCCGAGCATGATTCTCTTCCCGGCATTGGGATAAGTCTCAAGCGGGCCTTTCCAAAATTTTAATGAGAAAGGGACGGCTTCCTTCTGCAGACTCTCTCAGTAGTTAGTCTAAGACCATTTAAAATGCCGCTGGGCGTTCCTTCATCAGGCATTTGGTCGCTTCCGGGGGATTGCCGTCGGGTCCAGAGGCCGTACCCTCTGACATCCGCTTCAGCCGCTCGCTGGATCTCTTCGAGTGTTACAGGTGGGATATCTTCCTAGTTCGCCGCAATCGGAGTCTGTCTTCCTCCGCCTGCGTCGAAAAGGCTGAGCCACAAGGGCCTCTGTCAGAACTAATGGGATCGTGGGCGCTCTTGTGCCCAGTTTGCCCATTACAATTTTGTAGGGCTTTTCCTACACGTTCTGCTCTAGCTCCTCGATGAATTAATTCCAATACTGAAAATTATACTCTAATATATATATATATATATATATATATATATATATATATATATATATATATATATATATATATATATATATATACAATATATATATATATATATATATCAATTACACAAATGATCAAATCGGAAAATGGCACAGATGTCTAAACTAAGATGTGTGTTCTGTGAGAATAAATACATTTTATATTTCATTCTCAGTTGCTCCTTAAAATGCTTACTTGAATATATATATATATATATATATATATATATATATCGGAAACAATAATAATAATAATATGATTTGTGTTTTATTAATTTCAAAAATATCCTCTATAATATCGAAACGTTGTACCTTCATGATTTTTCTTCGTGGAAAAAGTCGCACGAAGCCAGGTCCGGCAAAAAGGGAGGTTGCGGAAATATCAGTAACGATGAGTGCGCCGGTGATGGAGGAGATCCAAGAGTTGTATGCCTAGAGTTCAGGCCGTTGCGTCGTTCATTCTCGCACAGTGTTGCAATAATTCGTGGAAGATGATTTCCTTGTAGTTGAAAACAAGAGTCAAACAACTCTTGGTCAACATAGGATCTGTTCTGTCTAAACTTTTTCGATCGACTCTCTCTTTATAAACACCAGTGAGATGATTAAGCTTTGGCCTCGGCGTCGTAACTACATGTTTTATTCCGTTATTGACTCGAAGGTTGTCTCGAAAAGGGTAAATTCCGTTCTTTTCACGTCCGTCTTACCACGTATACACAGTGCTTCTGGACACCTTTTATTAAGCAGTTCGTATCATTTTCATCCCTTTAGAACACGCGCAAATTTAGTCTATGAGTAGTTAATGAATGGCGCTTCTAGGCAGAACAAACCGGAAGACTTGGATAATTTTAGTTCAATTCTCAAAATGTTAAGTACTAGAAGTCAAATACACTCATATATATATATATATATATATATATATATATATATATATATATATAGAAAATATTGTGATGATTTATTAATATTTACAATACGTTTGCACACTCGGCAGTGCTCGCCTCTATATATATATATACAATTTAAAGATAAAAAATGCTTTGAACAAACGTGCATTTAAATTGCCGTAAAATTTTAGTCTGTAAAATATTATGCAATCCTCCATCGTGGTTAGATATCCTAACAATGCACAACAGTCGTAGTTCTTCTTGTGATGATAGAATTGGTATTTCGGCGACTGCCGTACGGTATGGCTATTGCCCGCAAGCATTGAACTTCTGGCACCAAAGGCAGAGGTTGTCGGAACTTTCCTGCCCTTCTTTGTGGTTGTCTTCCCTACAACGGAGAACTACGACGAGCGGCGGTGAGATTGTAGACCGAGGGGTGAGCCTGGTGTAGATACAGTGCTCGTAGGGTGTGGGCAAGGTGTTGAGAGAAATTGTGCTTCTTGCTTGAGGCGCGACGCGTCCGGTGTGTCTGTCTGTCGCTCTGCCTGGCCTTCTAGGGCAGCGCGTTGTTGCCCGCAGTAGAGGTATGGAGGTCACGCCAACTTTCTCGGCAAGACTGTACAACTTGCACAGCCGGAGCGCCAGTTGCCGTCGATCCCTTTGGCGATTCCTTCCGCACCCCTCTGCCGGCTGCCCTCGAATGCCTTGCTTGGCGCCTTCGTCGGCATCGGCCACGAAAACATCATCTAAGCCAAATCGAATCCCCGCGGCGAACAAGCTGCTCCTCCCTTGGGTCAGAGAGCGGATGTTCGTACGAGGTTGGCAAAAAATATCTATTCGCCGATGTGCGTGCTTATCGGTCTTGTAGGCAGCCACCAGCCAAAGAGAAGATATATCTGGCAACAACATCAACAACAACAACGACGACGACGACATCGCTCTGATAACGGACGGAGGACGGAGTCTGTTTGCAGGGCAGAGAACAGGCTATCGGAGAACAGGTTGCAGACAGCTGTAAACGAGTATCCACATGCCAAATCTACGATGGCACTTCACCCACGTGCGGCTGCACCGGCTCATTTCATACGTTACGCTCTAGCCCGTATCAAGGCAAGGTGAGACACGCTCAGTTGAGAACATCAACGATGTCGACAACGACGAAGCCGACAAGTGCCAGTAGTAAAAGAAGACACACTCGTGCAAAGCAACAGGAAGTCTGGAAAGCACCACTGAAGGCTGCGCCTGCCAACGCTGCAATAGTAAATTAGCAATGGCATTCAATTTACACATGTTGTGTGTTCTTTGCAGAGGCCAGTTCTGTCGATCGAAAACGTTACCTAAGGCCTGTAGAAGTTTCATCGGCATTACCTAAACTAGGTCAGGACAAATTACCGCGTCGCTGAGAAGAGTTCCAATTAGCGGTTGAAAATTATAACGAAAACATTTCCGTTACGTCCGAAGTATCTGACGGTGGAGTTACTCCTCGTAATGGTTTTGCTCTTTATATATATATATATATATATATTAATTAAAGTTACGCCTTGTCTATTTGTGCTTGCATGAAGTAATTAAGGCTATCACGATTGATTGCTCCCTTAGCTGCTTCCTGCGTTTGATCGCGCATACTGTAGCGACAATGTGGCAATCAGGTCAGCACGTCAAACGCTTTTTAATAGTTTAGCTCTTTAAATTATTTCGTTTCGTGCACACAGTATGTATTGAAATTTATATCGACGAACTGTCTCGGAACCTAATACAGGGAAGTCTCTTGGCATACCAAACCCTTGTAGAGGTGCTCCTCAAGGGTCGTGATCCTGGTTTATGGTGAGAAGATTCACAGATATTGTCTCAGAAGCGAAAATAACCGCCGCACAAAGTCGAGCATAGTTTTGGCAAGAGGAAGTGGCTAAGTGAAGTGATATCGAGAAGACAGTACTGTGGCCACACTCAACGAGGAACAAAGAGTACGGTTAGATTTTCGCGGGTTTGTGAGTCCAGCTTAACAACAACTCCCGGTTTGCATCATCCATTCTACCAGTTAATCTCTATAAAAAAATGTTTAAATATGTAATCTTATGGATATATATATATATATATATATATATACGATACTGATAACACTATATGGGGTTGGTAAGATGTACTTTACCTTTCCTTGATGCAAGGCCTAGTTCGGGTACGACGAAATCAATATTCGTAAAAACATGTCAAATAGCATCTTTGCTAAAAGACGTTCGTCTATGTTGAGACTAAATGGGTTCGGCGGAGTAGTGGGTTCTATCGTTAGTAACCGTAATTGCGTGCGAGATGCGTTTCCGATGGCCAACCAAGGCTTTTCGAGTAGCCCCAAAGATTACGTATGTCGCGTTACTTATCAGCGCATCGGTAGAACATAAGTGCATTGACAGCAGCAGTAAAAGAGACAGCAGCAGTAAAAGAGACAGCGGCAGTTAAAGCTATTTGGACAGCATTCCGTATTCCTTTGACGACTGATTATTTAGAATTTATTTAGCCGGGGTAATCTTAATCAAATACAGGCGACTAGAAGTACCCTACCATGTACCAAACAAACCAATAATATATATATATATATATATATAAATATATATATATGTATATATATATATATATATCGCGTACATTCGACTGTTACAAAATTTGAACACAGTTGTCTTGGTGATTTGTGTGATGCATCTTTAGCCTGCGCAGTTTAGGGTAGGTTTACTCATTCTGGTACTGTATCGTACTCTAGCTAAAATAAACTAACTCTGCATGTTTACACTTAAAGTAAGGTCAGCGCTAGAAGCCATTGCGGCAGAAACAGCCCTAACCGGGCTGTCGCATAAAACCCTCAATGAGCTGGCGCCATTAGGTAAAAACGTGCACGTTCGGCAGCGCAGCGTTCCGCAACAACAAGGTGACATGCCGACGGCTTTACTGCGTTGCCATATTGACTTTTCATCTGGGGTATTTTGCTGTAAATATATCTGTCGTTTGCTTCACAAGCATTTGTCTTTCGATTTTTGCGCTGCCATATCATACCTGATTTCGGCGTGTTTAAAATCTTTGGCCCATATGTAAAGCTCCTCTGCATACTATTGTCGCCCATATGCGCTAGGCTTATAAGGGGCATGCGCAAAGAACAACGCCAATGAAATAAATATTGCCGTTTAATAGGCAGGCAAAGAGAGAGAAACGTTAAAGACAGACCAATATATTAATAATATCAGAGCTCATAGTGTGGCGTATAACAACTGCAGGGCTCTACTACAGCTCCGTAGGAGTGCGCATCGGTCTAAATAGAATAGGTGTTATGCTTCGTGGTTACATTATAGCCCAGAAACCTTTCAGAGGGGTCAACCTTGCCAGAAGTACACGCAGTACACATACAATGAGGTTTGTCTTCCCTTTATATAAGGGAAAAAACTAAAACAAAAATCTGGATGTATCTGCTTGCTGACCTACGCCGGATCTCCCTCTCTCTATTGGGGCAACTGGCTTAGCAGTATAGTTTCTGCCACGGCATTCGCAGCAAAGATATAGTAAAGCAGATAACACAGAAGTGGCGGTCTGGTAAGTTGACGTTGGTGTCGGTAGGTTCTATTCGATGCCGGAGCTTCCGGGATCAATGGGTTCTACGCTGCTGCCTTCACAGTATGCAATGTGAGACACCGACAGATGCCTTTAAACGCAATATAGCGAAGACGTTTTATCCGACGGATTGTACGTTTGTGTGTTATAGGCTTCGAGACAGCCTATTGTGACAGTATATGGCCTCTTTTGCTATGCGTATGTATGAGAGTTTAAACGAAAAGGTTCGAATATACACTGCGGGTATAATTGAAGCCCTTTTTCGAAAGTAATCAGCAAAACCCTGACCACAACAATCCCACCGTTTCACGAGCCGAAGGATTTCCTATTTTCAGAGTTCGCTGTGAAAAGACCCAGTCTTCTACTGTGCCATCGTCGAAGTTCGTCGTTCGAGTTAAACGCCTCTCTTTGATATGCTTAGTCGATCAAACTGATGGAAGCCGCAGGGCAACGTGTCCGGACTGTAGGACGAATGTTCAAGCTACTCCCACTTGAACTTGAGCAGTACACTTTGTGTGACCCTGGAGACGTGTGGCCGCGCGTTCTCGTGGGGCATAGCCACTCCTCCGTAAGTAACCCAGGGCTTAAGCTACGTTAGTGTCTAACAGTACAAGTCATTGTTAATGTTTTTCCGTTATCGAGGAAATCGATGAGTATCGGACCGTGCACGTCGAAAAGGAGGGTAAGCATGAACTTGTCTGCGTAGGGCACAGCTTTGAAATCGCTAAGCTTCTTCAAAACCTAGTGCGCAAACACCTTCCAGTAACCTAACCTGTCGTGCACAATTTTCCAGCACTGGCCCCTCACTATCAAAGCCAACATTGGTACACGCTAATTACTTTCTACCATGTCGTTCACCTTGTCGATGAGTTTGGCGGTGCTTACTCGGCCTGGTTTCACTTAGACACTTTCGGCCTTCACGAAAACGGGCATTCCACTTTTCATTGACTTGTCGGACACACAGTCCACTTCATATACGGCTGCCATCCAGCAATGCATATCGGCCGGCCGAACACCTTCTTCAGTCAGAAATCTGATAACATTTCGCTGTTCTTCAATTGTCTTATTTGGATTTTTGTGACACATTTATGTGATTACCTCGCTAAGTTACAAGAGGCGAACAAATCACGTGAGACGAACGAAGCTGGATGGTTATCAATCTATCAATCAATATCATATGGTCAAAGCCCGAAACGCGCAACCTTACAGTTGAATTTAGAGAAACTGGTCTGGATCTATAATTACAAGCTTAGAAGAAGATAATGTACAGCTCAGGAATAAACTTAGGAAGGCGGTAAATGCTCGAACAAAAATGGGACTGCTTTATTTTAATTAAAAATAACTTGAGTGCTGTAGCTGATAAAATAAAATAAAAAGTTGCCGAACTGCGTATGGATTACGGTTTTTCTTTAAATGAAGAAAAATATATATTAACAATAAATTCAGTATACAGATCTCCAACAGCGGAGGTATCGAATTGTAGTAAGTAGTATCTTAGTGAAATTTGCGATGCTTCACGGTTGTACGGATACAATTTTACCTAATGGTATAAGTGTTTATTTACTGCAACATAGTGAGGTGGCTTTATATATAAATGCTTTATACATTTTTAAGTGCTTTTTTTTTAATTGAACACTCTCATACTTTAAAATGATGTTTTATATATACATATCACTAAGCGTGTTTTACAAGGATATATGTATTATTTAGATGCTTTGAGTTATTAGGGGTTTGAAATAATTCATAACGACCACGTATCTTATAGCTTTACGACCTTAGAGGACCGATAAGTAACTATTGGTTTGCGACAAGATCATGCTACAATTATTATTAACTTGTGCATTGCCAATTGGCGTTTACGTAGTAAAAAATGCAAACAGTATATTCATCTGAGGTAATATAACCTAGGTTTCACTTTAAAAATAAGGCAGAATATCTATTTGCAGCAAATTATCTGATTCGTGCGCCACAACCATGATAAATGCGTCTAAATAAAAAGAAAGATGTACCTAGAAAATCATGGATAACATCAGGGTTAGTAAAAAGCACACACATATTAATAAGTAAGGTTTGACATTTTTACAGCAGACATGGTAAATGGTGCGAATATGTAGCTTATTAAAATAAACTACGGAAGCTAGTGCGCTCATCTAAAGGCGCTTACTCAAAAAATACTTTGTGTCAAGCAGTGGTGATTTAAAACGATTATTTAATGTAAAACAGTCTGAATGAAAAAATAAACGAAATTTTGCGTACAGTTGCAGCTGGACATAAAAATACGAGATTTTTAACCATTCTTTTTTGTGTAGACAAGTAACTGGACAATGCAATTTGCACAAACGGACATCAATGAAAACCCACTAATACACTAGTCATCTCCCCATCCTTGTAACCGACCAGAAATTGCATGTGCAAACACTTTAAACAATCGGGAGAGGTGTGCGTCTACTTGTGGCTAGCTTCTTTCCTGGAGACCTAAGGTGTGCGTATAATGAGGCGGTTAGTTGCCATTGATGTTGCTTTGACTATGTTCTTAAAAATGTTTGTTACTTCTAGCCACTGGGGAAAAGAATCCCACATTAGCTTACAGATGCTGGGCAGTCCCGTCTTCAAAGTGTTTGGTGTTAAACCTGTTAAAAACGTAGCGGAGACACGCTGCTTTGCCCATTTTGGACACCTCAGAATGTCCTAAGTCCATCGCCGCAATGGACGCACGGGGGACCGGAGCTTTCCCTATCCTGAACAGGTAAGACTAAAGGTCCCCGTGTTCCGTCAGGACCCGGGTGGTGTAGAAATTGGTTCTCCTCGGGCCGATTTAACAATTATTTGATGTTTGGTATAATTTTCCAGAGATTGTTACCTGGACCACCATCTTTCAGGCCGCTCCTTCTAGAAGCATCTCGGGCGATGCTCCGTTGACGCTCGTCTTCCCTCTTGAGTGCAGATTCTTCCTACAAACGGTTGCGCTCCTACCCGTTGAGCCCGGCGCAGGCGACTTCGGTTGTTTGCGGTTGTTAAAGTGCTAGCAGGCCAGGCCGGAGCCCCGTATAGAACCACTGGAGTGCCGGGGCCCATATGTATCAGGCATGAAGTTATTGGCAATTTGGGGGACTTTCTTTGTTGCCGGCGCAAGTGACGGTTGTCTTGAAGACCCCGGCCAAGGAATACTCTGAGGTATTCTGCCGCGTCCACCGTATTGATTTCTTCGTTGCTGAAGCATAGGTGAAGAGCGGGGCACTTCCTCCGGCCCACCAGAAGAATTGCTTAGCTTTTAGCAGGGACTACAGCAAGCCCTGCTTTTTAAATCCACTACGCGACGTCGGCAATTGCCTCATTCGCACGCCTCTCCAGCTGCTTCTGTGCCCGGACCTAGACGGCAAGGACGAGGAACCTAAATGGCAATGACTTTCTTTGTGAAGGGTCTCGAATATGAGTCTCGACGGGAAACTGTTAAAAACGTTCTCGACGTCGAGTAAAACAGCCACGAGTGTACCGCGTTTCCTTGGAGCAGACCTGCAGAGGAGCTCGGCCTTCAAGCTTAATTGCCTTATTTGTCTAGCGCCTTTTTCGATATCTATTTTAGGAGTCGGATAGAAGGCCGTTTCCCTCCGCAAAGTCTCGAAAGCGTGCCACGATGGACTCGAAACCTTTAGCCAGGGATCCAAGTAAGCATACTGGGCGTTATAAGGTAGGGCCTGTTAGTCTTAGAACGATTTTATTCGGTAGAAAAGGAGCCCAGGCGGAACATCTCCGTCGCTGTAGCGGCCACCGCTTCCGGATATTTCTTCACCAGTAGCTTGGCTGCAGTAACAGAGATACCGTCCGGGCCCGGTGCCTCTCTCGGCTTGAGGCGTTCCGACGACTTGTGCAACTCCTGCAGTGTTACTGCCGGGGTTGCTTGGGGTTGCTCTTCTTTAAATCTGGGACCACCTGGTGAGAACGCGGTCAAGGTCGCTATAGAAATGGCGCTAGAATTGCTTTTTCGGTGGCCTTGGGCATTAGATTTGCCCTCCTCTTTAGGGTAGAGAACCCCTGTACCAAGGGGGATTCTTCTCCAGCTACTCAAGAGAGGCCCTTCAGGAGCGCTTTTTTGTTATCTTAATAATTCGGCAGTCAGAGATTATGATGGATTACTTGCAAGATTAAATAACGTTAAATCTTATATTGCTGCTCGTCTGCTGAAGCATCTAATATAATAACGTCTTGAACAAGGAATGTTTACGGCCATTTGCAAAAAGAGGATTTTTAGTGGTGCTGCAGTTCATCTTAATAACCTACGCCTAATTTCCACATCTAGCATTATCAGTAAAATATTCGAGAAAGTTCTTAATCTTCAGATAACGAAAGGCATTGAAAAAATCACGAAATCAAAAGACAATATAGAATAAGACAAGAAAGTTGCACTGAAGAGACTACGTTAGAAGTTACAGAGTACCTGGAATCCTAATTAAGAAGGAGCACTATTCAGCTGCACGACTTCTAGATTTAAATAAAACACTCGATAGTGTAAATTGACAAAGACTGAGTTTTAAAAGACGCTTTTAAGTCTTACCTTACTAAAAGAAGTCAAATTGGTAAACTACCCTTACTTATTATTCTTTTCATTAGCCTCGTCAGAATTATTCCACTTGCAATTGCGCTTGTACTAGAGAGCCTTTTAGTCATAAGTATATATAACTAATAGTCTAGATTAAGTATAAAGATGCGATATTTTAACAGAATTTTAAATGGAATTTACATGCTAGTCCTAAAGAAGTTGCCTTGGACTTGTATTTTACTGTAGAGCTAAGAGATATAGTTTCGAACTGGTAAACTTGTTTTGAAATACATAATTATTTCATTTATTCACAATGGAAGTATTGATTTATGCTAGTTTTCCTAATACGTCATTACCTTTGATTGCAATTACAAAAAGTGTATAGGAAACTTTTTGGCTTATGATGTTTAGGAAGTACAATATACATTTGGCGCAATTAAGGTAGTTTGCATTTTTATGGTTTTACGAATAATAAATCAAAAATTTCAGATATTTTTAAATTTTCTTTCATAACTCTCGTTAAAAAGCACGCAAACGTGATATTAGAATATATCGACGTAGACTTCTTCTGGCACTCTTAAAATGTGTGTATATAGTTAATTTACGAACAATGGAAGATAACTGTATTACATATATTTTTTGGGGGTAAGTCATTGGCGATGTTGGTCACGCACTTGCAGACACAGACGTAATTGCTGATTTTCTGTGTCTGTCAATGTGTGACTACATGTACTAGATTTATGTATAACAATGATATATATGTCAATTCTAAACTTGCGTTCCTAAGAATTTATGGTCGGTCTCTTAAATATATATATATACAGGGTGTTCCTATTTGTGTGTCCAAAACGCTAGGGTATGGTCAAACTCGGTGAGAAAATCATTTTTGCCAATGGGTGGAAGCCGAGAAAACGTTTTGTTTAGGAGTGAGGATGAAATTTATAAAAGCAGTTATTCTGTCTTTTTTCTCCTACATAGTTGTGCAAAATCTACGTTTGCGGGAGAACCAGTCAAGGCACAAAGGAACCGATCATACCGGCGTGTTTGGCGGAAAATTTTGCACAATAAAGTATACATTACTAGCTTGCGTAGCAAAAAGCGAATAGCCAGATTAAGGACAATCATAAAAAGTCAAAATGTTACGTTAACGCTTTTTTGTGCAACATCGTAATTTTTTCCATTACGACCGAAAATGTACGTTCAAAAGACTACTCTCAGACAATAGCAAATTTAATGCCCACTACATTCGTACCAAAGTGATGGTGCTGCGTTACGTAGTTGCCAAGTAACTAAGCTTTTTCGACAGTCATATCGAAAGCGAAGGCATGCATACTTGCATAGGGTGTATGAGAAAGTTAGGTACGTATTTTGAGGTTTGGTAGAACTCAGCAAGAGAATAATTTTTTCTAATGGAAAGAGGGGGCGGAAACGTCTTGGCAAAATGCTACGGTTCTGAACGTGAAAACTTCAACGTGAAACATAACAACTATGACTGTCGAAAAAGCTTAGTCACTTGGCAAATACGTAACGCAGCACCATCACTTTAGTACGAATGTAGTGGGCATTAAATCTGCTATTGCCTGAGAGTAGTCTTTTGGACGTGCATTTTTGGTCGTAATGGAAAAAATTACGATGTTGCACAAAAAAGCGTTAACGTAACATTTCGACTTTTTATGACTTTCCTTAATCTGGCTATTCGCTTTTTGCTACGCAAGCTAGTAATGTATACTTTATTGTGCAGAATTTTCCGCCAAACACGCCGATATGATCGGTTCCTTTGTGCGTTGACTGGTTCTCCCGCAAACGTAGATTTTGCGCAACTATGTAGGAGAAAAAAAACAGAATAACTGCTTTTATAAATTTCATCCTCACTTCTAAACAAAACGTTTTCCCGGCTTCCACCTATTGGTAAAAATGATTTTCTCACCGAGTTTGACCATACCCTAGCGTTTTGGACACACAAATAGGAACACCCTGTATATATATATATACAGGGTATTACAGGAATATTTGATCAACGATATATGGAATTGTAGAGCTCGTTAAGGCAAATATTTTTTCCAATGGAACATGGTCTCTAAGAGGCCCTGTTTCGGAATGAGAGTTAAATTACTACCATTTGTGACATTGGTGTTTTTGCCCGACATAGGAGCATAGAATGTGCTGTTGCGAGACAACCAGTCCACCTATACAGAAACTAAACACACCGTGTTCGTGAGAAAATTCTGCTTCTTTCGAAGAACTCATAAGGCCGGTCAGAAGATGCTACATGGTCGCTTAGAAGAGAATTCGCCAAAATGAAGTTATTTTATTAACCTACACGCCCAATACCTCAAAATCATTACCTTACGACCACTTACAGCGCTCTAAACTAACATATTCCGGCAAATGCGCATTTCATGACGATCATTTTGGTACCAAACTTATAGCAATGCGAGCTGTGGTTGCGGAGTAATTACGATTTTTTGGTGCGATGTCCAGATTAAGTGCATGTAAAATGACTGTGTGGCGACGTTCACTACCGCCGACGTGTCGCGCGACAGCCGCAGCGCGTCATTTTACATGCACTTAATCTGGACATCCCACCAAAAAATTGTAATTACTCCGCAACCACAGCTCGCATTGCCATAAGTTTGGAACCAAAATTATCGTCATGAAATGCGCATTTGCCTGAATCTGTTAGTTTAGAGCGCTGTAAGTGGTCGCAAGGTAATGATTTTGAGGTATTGGGCGTGAAGATTAATAAAATAACTTCATTTTGGCAAATTCTCTTCTAAGCGACCATGTAGCATCTTCTGACCGGCCTTATGAGTTCTTCGAAAGAAGCAGAATTTTCTCAAGGGCACGGCGGTGTGTTTAGTTTCTGTATAGGAGGACTGGTTGTCTCGCAACAGCACATTCTATGCTCCTATGTCGGGCAAAAACACCAATGTCACAAATTGTAGTATTTTAACTCTCATTCCGAAACAGGGCCTCTTAGAGACCATGTTCCATTGGAAAAAATATTTGCCTTAACGAGCTCTACAATTCCATATATCGTTGATCAAATATTCCTGTAATACCCTGTATATATATATCTATATGCAAAGTGACAGACCTCAGCTATGCAGGGCCTACATATGTGCCCTTACCGTCATAAGAAACAACGTCACAAGGATACTTATTGTTGTATCTAGTTTAGGTCATTCAGTTCACACGTTTAGTCGTAGGAAGGTTTTGCAAAATAATATGCATAGAGGTGTGCAAAACGTAGATTAATTCACTGACAGTCTGCGTTCATGCCCATGATACCATAGGTCATTTTTTGGTACGCATCTAGGTTCACTAAACCCAAAGCATCCGGATCTAAAATTCTAAATAGCCAACGATAATCTTAACGAAACGTTACCGTCACGCTATACGTTCATCTCGGCATTGCACAGTGTTTGCGAGCTTCCGTAAGCCCGCAAGATAGCGTCACTTATTCTCTACCAAGCGAAGCAGACTGACGCGCCGCGACACATCGTTCACGTAGGTGTACACATTGCTACCTACATGGCATTGTAAATACCGTTTGTATAAAATGAAACGTAGTATTGCAGCAAAGCAACAAGATATTGTCAATCTGTATAGAGGTGCTGAGGAAATCGATATTAATCTAAATAAATCTGATCGACAAGCGTCCCCTCTGTCGCGCGGCGAAAGGCTAGCGCGCATGAATAGTTTTCGATATTAAATTTGAATACGCAAGTACCACTTACAAAGCGGGGTCTAGTATTCAAACTAGTCTGTCCAATATGCTGCATGTCTAAGAACCATAAATGAGAACATGATATAACAATCAATACCACCAGTGTTACATAGAGTATTCTATCTATGCGTCTGTTTAGTAAAGCAGAAGCGGTATATCGGCAACACAGAATAGTCTGGGTTGGCTAGTTCGGCATGAGGTATTTACTCGTTGTATGACCCGCGCGCTATTCGGTTCTTATTATTCTCTCCCTCCGATATAGACACATTATGGTAAGTTAAGCACGGTACGTCAATGGTCAGACACAACGTCCTCTTCATGAATGGTGTGCAAGAAGTCGTGGACAGAAATTCAGAACTATTAACTTGCTGTGTGTACGATGTCCGCATGAGTATCTCTTAATTTAGAACGGGTTAAGAAGCCGACAAGAAACGCCATCCTTGCTGTTTGTCTTGTTAAATGCGGACAAAGGTTTGAGGGAAGATTGTGTACGTTTCTGAAGATAAATAATGTAAACCTATTAACAAAGATAGAAGTGCAAACTGAGGATAAACGGCGCACTACTTTGTTACCAGTAACCAGGTATTATATCCTCTGTGCGGTTGGATTAAGATTAGGCATTGTATGACGCTGACTGCAGATCAATAGGCGCAGTCTAGCGCACCTAAACATAAACCAAACTTACTTTTTTTTCTCCATTCTCCAAGTATAAGAAAACAGCTGTTCTTCCGTTGTTGCTATGTCGAGTCAGTCAAAACCGTAACGCACCATTTGTGTCTTGACGGTACATCGTGTACTGGTAGCATTTGTCTGACTCCTTTGTCGTCTGCACATGTATTTATACTCGTATTTTCCTGTATTTGGACATAATATAACAACAGCTGACGCCAAGATGAAGTTAGTACTTAATTCGAATAAGTTATTAATCTTCCGGACTGTTCAGTGCCCAAAAATCGGAAATCGCCCGCTTACGCAGTGAGCGGCGCGCAGATCTTCAGCGGTAAACCTTTCATGGCGCATCACCTGTGCAAGCATCGCACAACCGAAGCGATAAGAAAGCAAAGACATACACAAACACACACACACACATACACACACATATGACCAATGCCTACAAAGTAAAGCGTTTCTGTTTATAGCGGCCGAGTTGTGGCCAACTTAGCGGATTCTCCAAACTGGCCGGACGCGAAGCGACTGGCTAAATTCGGCTTGCAACACAACTGTCGTGCCTAGGTGGTGACGATGCCACAATAGATAAGATTGTGTCTCCAGCTCGTAAGCACGTCGGGAGTGCCGCTGTGCATAAAGCCCTCTGGCGTGGTCACCACCCGACGATGACAACATCCTGGTCGTCGTCGCTCGTCCTACGTCGACCTACCGAACCGGCTTCCGGACTTCCGAGGTTTTCCTGAGGCGCGCGCGGTTCGAGTAAACAGGAATCTAAGAGGCCGGAAATGAGCTGGCCTCTTTCCAACAACCACGCGCTCTACAAACCGCGCCCCACGGCCGCCCGTAAACCACCGCCGCCTTCGCTGCGCGTGAATCTCTCGCGCCCGCGTCGCTGTATCTCCTCCATCGCTCTCTCTGCTTCCTTCCCTTTTACTGTGTCTGTCTCTGAATCGCTGCTCCCTGTCGTAACAAGGACACTTCAGTGCGTTAACAACTACAATGGTGCGCTGCACTGTCGCAGTTTTGCTGCCGCCAGCCTGAAGTGCACAGCTGCCGGGGTCTATCGTCGACAACGTCAACTGGCTACTGGATAAGGTTTTATTCAGAAAAAAATGACCTTGAGAAACCTACTTTTCCCCTAAAGCCTCTACAGATTTCATCTATTTAACTAAATACTAGATTGTGGTTATTTATACTGCCAGATATATGTGCTTTATATAGGACAGATTGCCGTTGGGGGTCGTGGTACACTACACATTGGCAGGCGTTAGGCCCGCCTGAGTGGACATTTAATTTTAGTTGTCAGGATACATATATATATATATAATTTTTTTACTTTTACTAATCTACTAAAATCCAGTCGCTCTCGTTGTCCATTTTCTGGGATGGCCGTAGTAATTTCTTCTCGAGATTACTTCACTTGAGCACGGTAATCATAAAGCAAGTTCCTTAACTTCCTGCGACTTGCCGTGCCATGCTGAGCGTCATAGTATTTGAGTCGTGTTGAGAAGGCGGCGTGTTGTAGCTATGGTACTCGTGCATTCTTAAAGATGTATATAGCATCATGCTTTATATTATAAGCGCTGAAGGCGGCGTCGAAAGTCGCTTGTTCCTCTAGTTCGGCGGATAGTTTTTAGCTGCTGAGCTTTTGGCAGTTTTTTTTGCTGCATAATACATAAGATGTTCCTGTAAGAGCCCTGTTTAGGATCTCGTCCATGGGCTCAACTATGAGCGCCGGCCTTACTGAGTGCCCTACCACGCGTAAGTTTAGATTATATAAATTGCGCGTTGGGCCGTTTAGAATAATTGCTTCAGTTCTTGATAAGCTAATTTGAGGCCCAGCGTGTGGAGGCACTGTCGAGTATCCGCCAAGAGTATGTTGGATGTTCCTTCGAGCAGGACTATGCACCGCGCGGCGACGATCAGTTCCAGATGGTCCGCGGAGCCGCCGGAATCCACTCCAGGGGAACGTGGGAGCCTAAGCACTCATTTATGTCATAATGCATAGGGCTGGTTCTAGTACGGGCTCTTGGGAGACCCCGACTGCAACTGCATAGCCCATGCCTTCATAGATAGATGGTCGGCGTTCTAGGCACGACGTGAGGCTCGTGATATTATACGCAACATTCTGTAGATTACTGTCAGGGAGATGAAAATAAGGAATTTGATATATCAGTTGCTCTTCTTGACTAGGTTTGTTTCAAAAATGATAAATATTCAACAAATGATTGCTTCAGAGAGTAATTACAGGAGAAGGGTCTTGGGCATATGGTTAAGACACCGAGACCTAAGCCCGATCTTGCCAGTAGTGCTTGCAAGAAGAGAGTTCATAGTTGAAATTCCAATATCGAAGTTTAATTGACTCTCTTTTTTTATAAATATATATCAGAACTTTAATTTCGTTTCAAATTCTTTGTATTTTGAAAATTGTCAACCATGCGTTTACAGTGCACACGCCACCAAGGCAAGCGTGCTCACTCCCTTAGCGTGTCTTATATATATATATATATATATATATATAAATAGCAGAGTGTTAGCGTATAAGATTGAAAACAGTTGTTTTGAAACACAGACGGATAGCTCGAAAATATTGTATTAGTCAAACGAAAAACAATATGTTCTTCTTTTAGATGTACCTTTCCAGTTATACTCTGCACAGCGCGTGTAGGATCACCATCTAGATATCACACGCTGGTAGTACGCAGGCGGAATTTACAGCTTAGCGGAACCAGAATCGGCTCTATCTACATTGCCGTCCTTTTCGATAAGGATTTGTTTCTTTCAATACTGCCTATTCTAGAAGAGAAGTATTCTATGAAGACCTGAACCATGATTGAAATTGAAAGTATAGTACACGTTATACACCAAGACAGAGCGGCAGAGTGTTATCGGAAAACACTGCATCATATTGATGATGATAGGCAGACGAGCAGGCAAGAAACAATACTTACCTGCAGTAAAAATGTGGGCGGACAGGAAAGAGACGGAAGCGGTAAGAAATTTTAAACACGTTCTTATATAGAACCCTATATATATATATATGACTTGTGTCGCTTGCAGTCTGCAGAAACCCATCGGCGAGAAACGACGGAGATCACAATCCCAATGCTAAAAAAATGCCGCACTGGTCGAGGAAGGGAACACCAAGGCCATGATATAAATGGACAACCAGATCCCGCATGCAAAATTTTGCTTTGACGGGATGAACGGCCGAACAGAGGGAAACAGGGAAGTGAAAAAAAGTTGGAAAAGAGCTGGATTCATTTGGTGTTTGAGGCAACGATCTGCGAGGTCGAGATTCTCAGCGGGACATTTGTATTCCTGGACTTAAGTGCACTCTTCGAAAAAGACATCTCAGAAGCCGGCCGTCGATGATGGCACAAAGAGAACTCTTATGTAGTCGATCGAATGAGGATTTTCTGTTTTGGCGTGGCCGAACCGACTGACATGATCGCCGTCTTTAGTAAATAAATGGCCACAGACTTTCGGTTGGCATGGTAAATTCATTACATATTCATTAAAGTATGCATAGCCATTATGTTGATTAACTGCACATAGACTCCACGCACACGAGTTAGTTGGGAAGGTACACGCCTTGAACAGACGCGTCTAGAAATCATAGCAAAAACCCATTGTCAGAGCTTAATGTAGGCGTTAAACAGGCTCCACACGCCCTTAAAAAAGGGTAAATAATCTAGTTAACTTATTTGCTCTGCTGTTTTTTTAATCCAGGTAAGAGGTGGTGAATGTATAACTGTAGCCCTAGTATTATATACTCCGCTACATCTATTCGCCGGGTCTCGAAAGTTGATGATTATCTATGATATTTAGGTCTGTAGCACACCTACTATACTAAACAACGTCATAAGTAAGGAATTTTCAAAAATATAAAAAACAGTGCGCATCATGTTAAAATTTTAACTAATTATTATAATGAATGCGTTTGATATCGATGTTTCAGCAAAGGCTTTACACTCGGAATACGTTTCCCGGTATTCAGTTCGGTAGTTAGATTAGCATAAAACAAGCACAGTAACCGCAACAACGAGATTAACAACATCTATAGCAGCAACAACGATATAAATAAAAACAACGTGCGTACTAACTTTCGTGTTAATTGCTACTTTTTTTTAGGGGAGATTTTGGGAATTTCAGAAACACTGACGCCACTGCCAGTCATCACCGATTAGTGTGTGACTTGATAATTCCTAAACCAGTGTTTCTCATGACCTTCTCAGGCTCGTAATTGTGATTGCTACTTTGCCAGTAGATACAGCTCATAATGGTATACACCAATTTTTTTGTGCGATACATTTTTATGATCGACTACTACAGATCTAACAGTTACATAATGCCACTAATCTAGTTTCTAGTATATACATCTGTTTTTATTATGACCCTATTTGACCTGACCGACAGCGTGAAGTCTGCTGCAAAAGGTTTTGTACAAATCAAAAGTTACATTTTGCGGTATCTGGTCCCGCACTCACAAAAGCTGCTGCACGGTATTGATAGGACTGTACCTGACAGTGTAAACATTGGCGTCCGAAGCATTCCATTTACAAATAATAGTCAAGCTTTGCAGCGGTCTGCTTCGTATTCTTCTTTAATCGTGCTTGTACTTCCTGATTTTAGTGCCGCACGGCCACCGAGCACATATGGTCGTATGTCTTGATAATGTATTGGCCAAGCTGCTTGTTCAAAAATTCTAACCGAATAGTCATTTTGAAATCATAAAGCATCCGAACAAACAGCACAGTTTCAAATTTGACTACCTTTGAGCAATCTTATAACGCATATCTGCACATAATAGGTATTGTCGTGAGTTAGTTCAAAGCCGCAAAATCAGAGTGAGAGATGTAGCTGTGTTGCTAGTAAAACAAAAATCGCACAATCAAACGTTGTTCTTACTTTTGATGCTAAAAACTCTTCTGTATTGTGATCATATATTATTACATTTATGCGACTAACATCGGACTGGTTTGCTATGCGTGTCCCAAAAATTAGGTTTATTGAAATATCCCGGCTATTTTCGAAGGGCACTATATAAACAAACCCATGTCCCAAGGGTGAAAAGCTTTGCAGCGGAGATCTTCATTTGAGTGACAAACCGGGTTTAAAAAGTCTACGGTACACGAAGAGAACGCTATTTGTCCGAGAACATAGTAAAAGCAAGAATGTAAGCACAAGGTTGTCTCGCAATTTTTTTGCAGTTAAATTAATCGGGACATTCGGATATTAAGCCAAACTTAATCATAAAACTCTAACAACAAATCATTTGATCGGTGCGATGCTTGCAGTTAATAACCAAAGCGCAGCCCAGTTGCGCGGTAAACCATGAAAATAAATAAAATAGCTTTTTTTTCACTAGAATAACGCGCCTCTTTGCGTTAGTTGCCCTTACGTTAAAAAAGTGCGGCGCAGCAATTCATACTAGAATCGAAAACTGTTAGGTGAAAAGATAAAAGGATTTAAACGCTGACACATTGTCGATAAGAGGCCGCTAGAAGGGCAAAAGACCATTCTGACAAACTCACGTGTTTTGCTATTGCTGTTGTTAAATTCGGTTGTCGTTGAAGGCAAACTACAGCGAACACGGATGTAATTTTGTTTTTTAAGATTTTTTGTAAGGCTATTGCCGTGTACGGTTTTTCCATGTCATGGCTAATTTTAACCCACTCCGGCATTTACCTTGTCTAAATTGGAAACCATGCAAACCAATTTAAGAGTAGCCGGTCTGGGTCTCGAACCCAGTCCTCCCGAATGCAAGGCAAAAGTTTTGCCACTAAGCCATCTTGCTCGGTTTTACACGGATGTACATAGTGCATACTGTATGTAAATGTATGCTATATGAACGTAATTATATTATATATACCGGCAGGTCTACATGATTTATTTAAACTAGTTTATCCAAATTACTATCAGACACAGATTAATATGCTTGCTTAAACATAATTTAGCTTCCCGGGAAGATAGTATTGGTTGCGCGTGCAGCCGAAACAAATCCGTGCTGTAGGAGGCCGACAAAGTATTGCAATATCGTATTACGTTTGAGTACCAACGTTATCTTCCACTGTAGATACGACGACCGCCTTAAGTTCAGAAAGGAAGGCATTCTCGACGAGGTGTGGCCACAAAGGGCTCCTTGAGGCATGTGAGACATTTGCAAAGGGGATCTGTCGCAAGACAAGTCGCAATTTTTTTCGGATTTAAGTGGGCGGCCTCGAAAGTCGACCGGCAATTATGAATGGAACAGAAAGGACAGGCTGTTAAATCTTACGGCTGCCACCGCCAATTTTTCAAGGCGAGTCCTTACAGTCTACAGACGGACTGAGTACCGCCCCCTGCCGACAATTAGGATCCCACACTTGTTAGTAGTGACAATGAATTTACTACTTGTGTTATACGGACTTCATAAGTCTGATCCGTATAACAAACGTGGGGGGGGGGGGAGGTAGCAAATATTTTTTGCAATCGTCGCAATACGAAGATTATATGCGGAAGTTCATAAACCGCATACACGTTCAATAGAGACAGGTATTTATTAAACGCGTATGCGGTTCAGTTTTACCCAGTCAAGTGTCGCTATATGCAAGGCACTTAGTTTCTGAGTAGGAGGTAAATGACGTATGAAGCATTTGGTGCTTTTTTGTCTTAAAAGGGCTAGCAGTGTCTAAAATGAAAGCATCTGCTGGCTTTTAGGTGTAGTTGATACCGTCTCTGCTTTCAATGTCCGCAGAAAAGGTTCTAACTGAGGGGACTGGTGTGATGGCTAGGTATGTGAAAGGGTTAAAGTACCTTTTGATTTACCTCCCTTTGAGAGGCCTTGACACAAGTCTTCCCCTCTGCTGACATTCGTGACGTATGGGATTATTGTGGGACGTGGGCCATTAAATCAGATTCTTCTCTCAAATGGTGAGCCCCTTCCGAGCATTTTTCCAGAGTTTTTTTGTTTGTTTTCGGCGATGCTGGGAATACATGTTGCCCATCTATCACAAGCAGCTAGCGTGACTAATGGAGGACTTACAAACTCACTAAACCCGTATTGCCTCCCATCTGCAAGCTCAAAATTGGTATCGCATTATTTGAAAACTACGGCAGAGGCGCCTTCACGCCATCCACCGTCATGGTTTTCTTCGTTCTTCCTCAATCTTTACGCACCTCCACGTATGGGTTATCCAGATGGGCGAGAGCAATGTTAGTTTAACCGGCCTGAGTGGCTGCGTCAATACCCCTATGGCCCAGCTTCTCAACCCCTCTCGGACCCACCCCAGTCAGCACTGATGTCGACAGAGATCTCAATGATCTTTCCAGAGTCTCGCAGTTCCAATGAACTATTCCCAGTTTCTTCTTTGGCGTTCGACTAAATTCAGCAAATGTGCTCTGTTCGCCGCGGACGGTCCCTTACCCTTGCCTGCCTCCCCTTGCGGGCGACAGTGGTTATTCTCTTGCCCTAGACCTAATAATATTTCTCACTTTATACATACGTGTGTATATTTGACCGTGGTTATTCTCATATATATATATATGCGAGTCCGTTTAAGTGCGCCACTACGCGTCACGACTTCCCAGTTTCTTCATTGGCGTTCGACGGTCCCTTGTTCTTGCCTGCCTCCCCTTGCGGGCGACAGTGGTTATGCTCTCGCCCTAGACCCAATAATATTTCTCACTATATACACTACTACTTGTGTACGTTTGACCGTGGTTGTTCTCATATATATATATATATATATGCGAGTCCGTTTAAGTGCGCCAGCGACCCCATCTAACGGCGAAGGGGAGAAATGCTAACGACGATTTAATCGTCGCAATCCGATCAGCGTTAGGGTCAAGTCGTCGTGTCGGCTTGGTGTTCATTGAGAGAATCACCATCCTGTCGCCGCCCATAGAAGCACTGAGACAGAGAGACACCGTGGGAGGGAGTCTGTGTCGTCATTTATACATTAAGTGTAGTACGGCCAGTCTGTGTCGATGATCTCTCTATGGGGAGTCGCAGCGCCACCAGCAGCTGACCCATCTACGTTCGTGGACTGCTGAAGGAGCGTGTATAGCAGTCGCATTCTTCCCACAATTCTGTTGCTACCCCTGTCGTCGAAGCAAATGTGCAGAGATCTTAACCGAGCTGGGCTTTGCGTCTTCGCGGCGGCCATCGTCGTCATCAGCAGCAGTGAACTTTGGGCTCACAGTTCCTTGACGCGGGTAAATCGGCAACAAGGCGATCATGTCCGTCGCGATACTGGCTAGACACCATCACATCATTCGCTCGCTTCACGATTTTACGAAAATCATTACTCTGAAATGTCCCGCTGAAGAGGAGAGCGAGTGAGGGCACCGTTGTTCCTCCAAACGTTTCGAATCGAAGAATAATTTCGTCAAGTAATCTCGCAGAGCTTGCTTGGAATCAGATGTACGAGTCTATGTATTTCTGTGCGTGTGTGTGTAAGCATACTGGAGTTGGCGGGATTAAGTAGCGCACATGGGCAGCGACGCTTGGCGCAGGAATCGCCGGCCCACATAGGGCTGACGACGTATCTAACTGAGGCTTTCATTGAGTGTGCGACAAAGTTGTTAGACGTCGGCCGGAATCTTGCCTGAAAATGTAGCCAACCTCAAAACAACTCATACGAGACAATGTATCACATTACCTTAACAGATTGTCAGCAGCCATTCACTAATGGTAATTGGGCTCTAGCCGAAGTGCGGTGAAAAAACTATTTGATAACTTCTGCATAACTTTATCTGCTAGATAAACGAGCGCACACCACGTCTAATAACGTACACAATTTGCAAGTTATTGTCGACCATACTAGACGTATCTACTATATGAAATAAACATTTATGATGATCATGATACGACACAAAGACAATTGAATAGACAGCACTTGATACGGCTGGTTGGTGCGCGAATAACATTTCAGCGACAAGCATACAAACGCTAGAAAAAAACTAGTTTAACTGGGCTAAGCTATGTGACTAGCAGCTGCAATTGTTGCTAGCAAACACGTTAATGTATCGCCGTAAAATTACTGGTAATATTCTCTTATATCAACGCCAACTCCGTTTCAGGGTCTGCAGCATGTTATCGCTAACGTGGACTGAACAGATTTGACCAGTTTTCGTAGTGGCGTAGGGTAGGACTGGCTAGAAAAGCAACGTAGAGTCGCGTAACGAACAATGACGCGTTTCCTTGCTATAGGCTTTTTCTTTATGGCACTAGATTTGCTAACACTAATTTACCGCCTCTGTGAATATTCGAGGGCAGCGGATTAGAAGTTTTGCAAACATGTTTTGCTGTCTATAGTAGATCTCACACTCGCTGGACAACGGCTTTAAGGACCATGGTAACGCCGCAGCACGGACGATAGTTATTAACTTCACTAGGGTTGCACCTTTGCAAGTGCAACACGTCTTAAATAATAAAATCGTTGGCAAAATAATAGAGTGATCTGGTATTATTTATCATGGTTTATTTTGTGTTTATAATTTGCTTTTGGTGGCTCTAATGAGATTTGAGATCTGGCAGGGTTTGACGTGCAATGTGATTTTTATTATTATTATTATTATTATTATTATTAAAGAACACGACTAATGTAGAGCGCAAACAAAAACTGCCGTACATTTCCTAGGAGCAAAACTAGCATAGTACATTGTAAATGACCACACCGCAATGGCAATAAGCTCAAAACGTCAAAGAGTTATAATAAAGTATTTCTATTGTAGTTCTAATAAGTAAAGCGTCAAACGTACTATGAGTGCTAGAATATGCAACATATTTAAATGAGAAAACGCTATGCGCTAGTAGTCAAAAAGCGCTAGTACGACGCTAAGTTTCAAACATAGTTGGGGTTTACTAACTTAGAAAGCTGCTTCGTTAGGCAGCAAACGTTAACTTTAGTAATTTGCCACAAGGTGACACGTTGGTTACGTTGGTATTTCCGTTTTCCTCTAGCAAGTGAGAGTTAATCAGAGGCCAGCGGTCAATAGGCGGCAACAACGACATCATAAATATTAGCTGCGACAACAAGAAAACAACAGCGGCAGCAGCAGCAGCAACAACAACAGCAAAAGCAACAACAGCAACAGCAACAGCAACAATAACAACCACAACAGCGACCACCGAGAGCGTAGCGATATTGTCTGGCATTGAAAGAATAATAGAGTGTCGCCCCGTGATATATGCGGATGGTACAACTCTGCTGTTTCGCATCTCACCATACTCAGCTCTCAAACGGTCAGGTTAATAGACATGTGGAGACCGGTTTTGAGACGGCAATGTCATATTTTAAACAGTATGGCCTTGTCGTAAATCCGACCAAGACAAAACTCGTCTGGATTCACACACCTCAGCGGGCATCGAGGCTGAAACTAGATACGGCTGATATGTCCCTCTAAGTGGGCGGTGCGGCTACCCCTTTCACTCGAGAAGTAAAATGTCTTGGTATAACGCATCATGAGAACATGAAATGGGATGGTCGGGTTCGGTCGAGCGTCAGCGTCTGCTGTGCTGCCGTGGCATTCATTGCTGGCCCGTCTGAGAAAGGCTAAGGTCTCCCGCGTTGTTCTGATCCTTGTGTGCAGGGCGCTCCTGGAATCGATTGCCACTTACATAATATATAATTAGAATAATATGGAGCGGGAACCCTGCGCTCGTTACGGGCGATCTAGAACAATGCGGTGCAAGCCATTACTGGTCTGTCTCGTCGGGACAACATGTCGGCATAGTACGGCAGACTCGGACTACTCGATCAGCTGGCAAGTTTAAATGTAGCCCTGCTTGTTCATAAGGTGGTTAAACGTAAACCACCTCCAGATTGCAAATTAAGCGATATGAGGGCTGACAGAGGGTGCCCAGATTTTGGTTGACTTTAACGCAGCACTCTCTAGCCTGCGTGGTGTCAAAAGTCAAGTATGTAACGAGCTCTTGCAGGACCTCCAAAATACGCTGCGGGTTGGCGCTTTTGGAAAACGTTAATTATGAAACTAAACCTAAGATATAGATATACAGCAATAAAAAAAACGTTTGCGTAATATAGATATGTGTGTACGTTTATAATAATGTGGTGGCGCATTACAGATGCAGGTGGTACAACGAGAGGTATTTTAGAATGACAAATGATCTTGACATTAAATGTGATAGATTGACCGTACAGAGCACACCAATAAAACAACTGATAATGATGATTTAGCAAATGTGAATTGCTTTTGTATATATATATATATATATATATATATATCGTCCCAGGGATACGCATCCAGACCAGTATATACTCGTACCTCCGGCATATAAACTCCGTTAATGTACAAACAAAGAAGACCCCGTTAAAATAAAAAAAAATAAAGTGTGTCTCTTTCTGTCAGATACTTATGGTTATGTGAAAAGCAGCTTTGTCCCCAGTTACAATCCACATTTCAACGCACATTTAGAAAGTCGCTTGATATGACCACTCGTAGTAGGCCTGAGTGTAGAAAAAAATAGATATACGAGTATACAACTCGTATAACAACCATCGCCAAACGGCTGCTGCGCTGCGACCTTGCGTAGGGGTGTCCAATACCCACAGGCATGCACTTACTTGGCATGCAGTAACGGCAAACTCTTCATACTGAATTTGAGATAAACTTACATTGTGTCGCTGACTTATACAAATAATGATTCAAACTCTCATTGAAGCAGGGTCTCACCCGATTACACGTATATATATATATATATATAGGGTGAGTATATTTGCTTTCTTTATGGAGCGTGGATCGGCAAGTTATAGTATGTTAAATTTCTAAAATTGAACTGAAACGATTAATGTATTCTGATTCGTTTTGCTTATTAGTAACATTTATCAGCTACGCACGGGGCAAATTTCGGCGTTTACTGTTTAAGTTTGATTTAACATAGTGAGGAAAACGAGTCGACGATTTTTAAGCACCCGAAATTGGAAGAGCAACGAATCTGCATCAAGTTCCTCTAGCAAGTGAGAGTTAATCAGAGGCCTTGTTATTGGAACATTAAATAATGTGTTCCAAAGGGGTTCAATATTACGAACTACTTAATGTGATCAAGCAGTATGCGGAAATACAGTATGTACGTTGTAGCGTTGATTTCGCAACCGACTTTAAGAGACCGAAGATGATCTCTGTTTGTAGAGACCTTTGACGTCAATAACCGAAGAAAGCATAGAAAAGTTTGTGATATTGTACTCAGCAATCGCCAAATTACTATTAGCTGAGGAATTGGAGATATCTCACAGACTAGATGTAACAATCTCAGCTGATATTTTATGCGTCAGAAGACTGGCAGCGAAGTTCCTAAAAAAAATTGGACGTTCGTTGGTGCCCAAATTGAACCTTGAATGAGTTATGGGTATATGGTTACGACATCGAGACTAAATCCTCCATGTGATGCTTCCAAGGAGAGAGTAGATCGAGCAAATTCAGACATAGCAGATCCAACACTTTTGTGACTGTTGTTCAGTGACCGAGAGTCATCTTCCGCAAATATTTGCCATCTGGTTCTACAGCGATTAAGAAATACTACCACAAAATTTTACTAATATTGTGCTAGAACGTTCGACGCAAGAAGCCTGAAGTCTGGGCAACCAACTCCTGGATCTTTCGTCACAAGAACGCACCGGCACACACTCGCTACTGATTTTGAATTATTTAATGATAATATTTATTTATCTATTTTCGCATCTTCTCTATTAGCCGAATTTAGTTCCACTTGACTTTTTTACGTTTTTACAAAAACATAAAGGGACAACGTTTTAACACTGTAGAAGATACACAGGAAAATTCGCACGAGCAGTTCAAGTCAACTTCGAAAGGCGCGTTTAAAATTTTTTTGAGGAGCTGGAACGAAAGTGCCACAAATATATTGCAGCAAGCTGGAGCTATTTTGAAGATAATCAAAAACATTTTGTAATATTAAATAAATACTATTTTTTATAAGTATGTATCATAACGTGTCGATCCGTCCTCGTAAGTACGTGTAGTCTCAGAGCCAAACATGAAAAGTCTCATTTATTTTGTTAAATATAGAAGCCCCTTTTAAAACTAAGACGCTACTATGTCACTTACTGCTAAGCCTAACTTTAAATCGAAATAATTACCATTTTAAGAAATAATTTAAATAATTAAATAAAATAAATAAAATATTTGATCAAAACAATAGCAGTAAAGGACACCGAGCAAGTTTACTACCTCAGAAAAACCGTGTCTGAGGTCTTCGTAAAGAACCTAACAAATAACACACCAGTATTAATGAAATTAAGCCCATAGGAAACCTATAGAAGTACACGACGTCCGACGCAAAACGTTCGAATACGTTACATTTCGCCGACCGCATTCCAAGACCGCATAAGCTCGGTCCGCCATATTTAGTAGGCATTTGATATAAACGAACTCTCGTCTGCAACCAAAGATGACAGATTATCGCCGCATGCCTGATAGGACGAGCAGACCGTCAACACATGTCCCAATTTACATAAAGGTCCCTGTGTCCTGATTTACTTCTTTTTCCCACACGTGCGTATCTATGAACATCCGCTCTCGGCCTACTTCCGAGTTAGAAAAAGCAACGATGGGTTGTGTGTCTAAATATATCATGCTCGACAGCAAGTCTGGCAGCTTGTCTATTGATGGCGGTCTATTCTGAGCAGACTACCGATGCGGATCGCCGCTGCTGTGTGTTTTTATATGCACTCTGTACAGGAACAATTTGCTGCATTTTTGCAACAGTACCTTTGTAGCTGTGTACGCAGGATAGAACAAATGCGGATCTGAATGTGGTGCAAGCAATCTAGGTAGAGTAACGTACGCGCTCACGCTTACGTCTTCAGCGTGCGAGCAAAGCAAAGTTCGATGACGTTCGAGACACACTGTGTGGGCTTAGACTTGCCCACAGTGTCTCCAGGGGCGGTGGCCTCGTTTCCGTACTCCGTGATGATGGAGCTGCAGCAGCAGCAGCAGCGGCAGCAGTAGCAGTAGCTAAAGCATTAACAGCAGCGGTTGCGCGATGCCTCTACGCCTATCGTGAGTGGGCTGGCCGCAGCCTCAGCAGCAGCAGCAGAAGCAGCTGTTGTGGTGGTGTCGGAAGGAGGGTGACGGGTGAGGTCTTCCGCGCAATCTGACGGCGCGACTGGACTGCTCAGGACGACCGCACCTCGGCGAGTAGCTTTCGTTTCTGCCGAGCAGTTTCTGGTATCTCGGGCTAGGCAGGCTGTCGTTGATGCTGTCGCCCCATCTCTGACGCCCGATCTCTGACGCCCCATCTCGTCACATCGGGTCGTTTTGACTCGATCGACAACGTCAACGGATAACGTCGACAGGTAGTCAGTCGCCAGGCAACGTTATCGCCGTCGAGACTTGATCCATGGCGCGCCCGGCAACATGGAGGCGCCCGCAGAGGGGGGGAAGAGGTCCGAAACAGCTAGCTATTCTACTATCGGCGTCATCGTCGATGGCCAGACGACGGCAATCACTAAACGCTGCCTCTTTTCTCTTCTCGTCTCACCGATGCCGTAGCCGTGTCAACGATGGACGGACGAGCTTAGCGCCAGTCGGTAGCAACGAGAGCAGTCGAGCATTCGTCTTGATCGTAGTAACAGGGCGGTACCGCGGCGGTGGCGGTCAGCTTCGATCCGAAACGGAAAGCCCAGACATATTTGCATCGGATTGGTGGCGTACGAAGGAAGGACCTGGCGGGCTCTGCGAAGTGACGTTTTGCACGTAGGGCTGCCCTACGTGTCCCGAAACGTCACGTCTATCCGGCTGCACGTGCAGTCTGCCGGAATATTGCGACAGAGCCACAGTGTCGGTCTGGTCGTCGGCCATCGACGTGGGCGACCCACCTTCCGCCGTCGTGTAGTCGGGCGCGGAAGCGGCGGCCACGACGGTAAGCTATATCGCTTATGCTTGCAAACTGTACGTGTACTTGCGAGAATCGACAGAAGTAGATAGAGATCGACTTCTCTGTGGTTGCACATATAGGGAAGCATAGGATGGCAAAATTTCAAATTTGTCGCGTTGCGAGTGTTCGTTGCCGCAGGGATGGCCATGCTTGTTGTCTGCCGCTGTGGCTTCCCCACTTGCCCCTCTAACAGATAAGTCGAAATTTCGGCCCTACATTCCCTAGAGGCGAAATAAAAAAAAAGGCCCATAATCTTGATCGTCTTTATGCTCGTACGCACATTGCGGGCGAGAAAGGAATTCTAAAGCCTAAATTTTTTCTCCAGGTATGTCATACAACCACAAAAAATATGTATATATATAATCATTCTAAACCAACACATTTCCGGGATTATTTACGTAAACTGGCTAGTGCGACTTTTTGTAGCGCACGTCTTTATTTTATAAGAAGACAATACAAGGGCTTACTTTTCTGCACGGATTCCCGAGAGCAAGGCTTACTGAAGGAATAGGGGAAAATGTTATTTGGGATCCAAGTTAGTTTTGATTTGAGCATTACCGACCAATAGCCATTTGTTATGCCGGGACTTGTTTCAATGGTTTCGCTTGCTGCAGTGCATTTGTGCCACATTATTTTTCACTCTTCAAAACAAATTCTAAGCGCGTTTCTCGGAATCGAGTTGAGCTGCTCCTCTCTATAGTCTCGGAAATTGTGCCTTTAAAAAGGAATTACGTGTTGTTTGCCCAGAGTTCTTGCGTCTCTCGTTCTCGCGCACTCTTCTTAAAGTTTTGCGGTGGTATTTCTTATTGAACGTAGAGCCACACAACACAAAATCGTGGAATATGATTTTCTTGTAGTCAAAAAGTCAAAAGAACCTTAGTGATGGATTTGCTCTAGCTGAATTTCTTCGATCGACTCTCTTCGTGGAAGCACCACTGGGGGGATTGGGCCTCTTTATTATTACCATACATCCATGACTCATTGTTTCAACGTTTTCTTCTGTCATAGTATTACCGTCGAAGACCTTCCCAACGAAAGTCATTTTCGGTCTTTTCACGTTCCCCGCGAAATCGGCGGTACCGCGTATACATAATGTTTCGTGACACAGATTAAACACCATAAGCAGTTCGTAACTTTTCCACCACTTTAGAACATATGATTTCGTTTTCAAAAAATAATTTAATGCAGATTCGATGCTTCTCCATTTTTGGCTCCTTAAAAATCGCCGAACTTCATTTTATTTTTTCACTTCTTGAAACCCAACTTAAACGAAATTTGCCTTGTATGTAGCTAATGTTTTGTGCTTCTAAGGAGAGCAAACCGTAAAAACTTAATGACTTTATTTTATTATTGTTTAAAACTTTAAGTGCTAAAACTTGCCGATTCGTTCTCGTATATAAAACATATAAATATATATATATATATATATGCTTTTCCGAGCAATGGAAAAATTGGTCCTAGTTTTAGTTAGTAGTTCGCAGAAACCACAACATGTCCCGGCCATACACTGAACGAATGCTTGAGTTGGCGTGCGCATTTAGATTACATCAAGCCCACATACTATCCTATCATTTCAGCCCTCTATTGCATGCGGCTTATCGGCGTTTCCGTGGATGGCCTAATCATGGACTACAAAAACCTGTTCCTGGCAGTCCTTCTCTACGGCATTTTTATATAGGAGAGTGGGTTTGAGTTCGTCCTCTGCTCTACCTGCTGAAGGTTACGATGCTGGGTTTTAAAATGACTCGGAATATTATTCCCTGCAATCATTTATTTTCTGCTGCTCGCTTGTTTCGCAAGATCTCGAGACGTGTCACAACATTTGTGAGACCATTAAACTTTGAAAAAGCTAGTGCGTCTCGTTTGTCCGTGGTATGGCGTAATATCCCACAAAATATTCGCCGCATCGCTTCCCTGTTTTGTCTTATACCGGAGATCCTGAAACGGCTTCTCATCAAACCGACCGTTTCGACATGGCTGATGCACACGTGCTCTTTGAAGAGTGTTTCGTGGGGTAGATGTTTCTACTTCTTGCCTGAAAAACCCAACAACCCAATTCCGATGATGGCTGTTCACGACTGACACCAGTCACTTGGAACTTGTTTTCAATGAAAGCATTGTAATGTGCATTTCTTGTAATAAACTACGTTTTGAACTTCGAATATATATATATATATATATATAATTGAATACCCTATTGTACAACAATAACAGCAACAACAACAACAACAACAGCGAAAGCATCACACCGTTGCTGAATTAAACCGCGCTTGTAGACTACACTCGCTTCGGCGGTCGCCGAATCTGCAGTGAAATCTGCCCTGTCCTTTGGTCGACCTTGACGGTGGACCAGCGGGGACGCGGCTGGCCACCAGCGCCACCACACTATTGGTAAAGCGAGCACGTCGAAACGGCTTGCTGCTTGCCGGAACCACGGGCGCCACCGCCACCGCCGCCGCCGCCGCAGCACGCCATTCAGCACGTCCGTGCAAAGACGGCGTTTGCGCGTGTCTGCGTTTGGCATTTCAGCAGCAGCAGCAGTATTGGCTGCAGTGGCCCTAGCGCTTCTGTTAAACGCCAACCAGACTTGGCTAGCCATGCCATCACCGGACCCATCTCGGCTGCACGTGGACCTCGCTTACTTTAGTTTACAGTACGCGGTGCCGCCGATGATGATGATGATGATTGTGATAGTGATGATTCTAGTGATGGTGATGATTCTATTGATGGTGATGATCCTAGTGATGGTGATGATTCTAGTGATGGCGATGATTCTAGTGATGGGGATGACGATGCTTCTTGACTTTTACTAACTGTCGTTGGGCTGTCGCTTTGGCATGGCTACATGGCAACGTGCCCCCTGCCGGGCTACCCCGTTTCGCATCCCACGCCCTCCGCATCCTCTCTCAGTCTCCCATCGTTCGCCTCTCAACCTTGGACGTCGGTTTGGTGGTGCTCCTCCTCCACCGTCGAGGAACCGAAATAGCACCGCAAAGCGGTCTCACGATCCGAATCGATCATAAACAACTTTCGAGATACATGTTCCATCACGCACGCACTGCGACAGCCGGAAGTAGCCGCATACGTCCCTCTCTTTCTCTCTCTCTCTCTCTTGCTTTCTCTCTGCCTCAATGCCTTCCCTGTCTCCTCTCAGCGGTTTCCTGTCACCCCCTTTGAAAAAAAAGAGGTATATATATATATATCCGAGTGCGAGTCAACTTGTTTGACGCTTTTCCGAGTCGAGAGAACTCCCTCGGCAAACGGGTCCTCTGATAACGTTACCAGCGGGGCAGTTACAACCGTCTAACGTTAGTGTGCTGCAATGAAATTTGTTACAGGAGTTTGCCTATTCATAAGCTGGAGCTTTCCTATTCGCAAGCGGCACAAATATCGCGGGGGGTTTTGGAGGTATAAATATTGGTAGGTTGGGATTTGCCAATATATAACTGTAGTTTGAAAGAAGGCTCTTCGACCGATAGGTACAGGCGAACGGCGGCTTTCAGTCATATAGATGGGCTGAGTATAAATAATTAGAGTGGGATTTGCCGTTCCCTGACTAGAGCGAGCTACGGTTACTCAAATTATACGAACTTTATGTCAATTAAATTGTCGACCTACAGCTATACTAATGCTTGGCAATGCAGAAATGGTTCACCACACTACGTAGACCCGAACGTTCAGATGGAGAAACGACTCTATCCGTACGTCCGGGTCTACGCAAGATGAATTTCATTCCGTTCTTACATATATGAAGACTAGAGTTTTACGTGTCATTCGTGTAAGCGGGTTAAGCAACTCACCAATAGTTTATCATAATCTAAAGCTTTTGAAGCCGGTATGCCATGACCAAAGACGTAAATACGCCAGGCGGCGTATTTACGTCTTTGGTCATAGCATCAATCCGACTGCTTCAAAGAGTTACGAGTAAGCAGCAGGTCACCTAATCGGTCTTCCATATAACCGCGACATGGCAAACCTGGCTCCAATGATTGAGCGCCCGCTCATATTGAAACAAGATACTATGAATCTGCCCTTTGGAACGTAGACAAAGTAAGCCAGGTCCTGCTCTACCTCTCGATAAGGAATATTGCGAGGCCAGCCCATGTGTACTACGAGCATTAGAGAAGACAGGTCGTCACACTATCTTTGTGATTTCTTTATAGAGATCGTGAGGTAAGAGAGGGATCTCCCGGTGATCTAGAGGCGCTTTGATGAGGGCCTTGTCATTTTTGTCTAACATATATGCATCTCTCGTATCACTTGTCTGGCAAAGGTGTTTCTTGTCTTCAAAGGGCTAGAAATAAACGCCATGAAAAAAACTTAGTATGAGTGAAACCAAAGTGATGATGAATTTGTGTAACAGTCGTTGGCTGTAAGCTGCCTTATACTCTACGTAAGAAGGCCTACATCTTTTCAACCACTGGACGTTAGATTCAAATAATATAACTGCTCTAGTAGATAGTACTGAGCACTTTACACTCGACGACGTAAAACGTGGCGATGTCATAGTGCCGGTCCCATCGGGTCCTGTGTTAACAGAACAGGGAACAACATTTGTGTGCGGTCTGTATCTGCCGGCTGTTAACGTTCCTCCTCTGTTAACACCGAGCCGGTGGGAGCCAGACATAAAGAAAACGGCTTACGGTAATCATATCACAAATCAAACCACCATCCCTATGGTACTAAAATATACGCATTTTTTTCACCATGTAAAATGCGCATCCTTGGATGTTGTACGGACATTGAGCGTAATGCTAACATTGCAAGTTATTGAACGCTACAGTTAGCAAAGTGGATAGCATAGGAAACTAACTTTTCCAAACTTCTGTCAATGTGACTATTTGTCTTCTTGTAGCCACCATGCAAATCCACCGGACGAAGCGGACACGATAGTATCCTGGCTTCTCCACCGAACAGCTCGCTCACCCGTGATGGCGTCCCTTGTGAAATTATGTTAGACCATCCACATAAGTATAACAGATTATAGTTATTTCACTATCACTCCTAAACAAAACATCCTCCCCCAGTCAACTCAAAAAATTATTTTTTTTATAAAAGTTGTACTACCACTTAATGTATGTATTTATTTAAAAAAGGGCATTAAAAAGTCTTTTCGGTTTTGGCGCTATAAAGAAAACACATATATAGGAGACATGGGAGGTCTTATTTATTCGTTTATATATTCTCCGCCGGAAGATACAGCCTCTGCCCAACGATTTACAAGGTTTTCGATTTATTTCCTGTAAAAGTCTGGGTTTTAAGTGGCAAAATATTTTTCCAGTCCAGAAGGCACGTGTTCGATAGAAGTGAATTTTACCAGTTAAATTTTTTTGCATCGATCTGAATAGGTGGTAATCAGATGGTGCTAAGTCGGGGGAATACGGTGGATGTTCTAAAAGTTCCCATTTTAGCTAGGAAATTTTCGAAAGGGTCTCCCTACTCACGTGGGGCCTTGCGTTGTCTTGGTGGAACAGGACACCCTTCCTTGAAATTAGTGCAGGGTACGACTGCTTTAATTTTTCGTGAACTTTTTGTTGACACGACGAGTTGTTGACAGTACACGGCCGTATTTATCGTCTGGTTACGCGGTAAAAGTTCATAGTGCACTATTCCGCCCACATTCCACCAAATACACAATAAAACCTTGTTTGCGTGTATGTCCCTTTTGGGCTGGGTGACGGAAGTGCCAGGTTCACTTGACCAGAACCTTTTCCTGACAGGAGAGTCGTAGAAGACCACTTTTTCATCGCAGGTCACAAAACGATCGAAAAAAGGCACATTTTAATGCCTGCTGAGCAAAGAAGTGCAGACGCGCATGCGCGTCATCTTGTTGAGGTCTCTTAGCTCGTGAGGTACACATTTGCACAGCCTGGAAAATATTCCGAGGCGTTTTAAAGCTGTGCTAACAGCTTGTTGAGTAATATGAAGCTTTTCGGCAAGTTCCACAGTAGTTATAGTGGGATTTTCCTGGATTTTCATTCGAAAAATCTCCTTACTGACAACACTTGGCCTTCCTGATCTAGGCTTATCTTCGAGGTTAAAATTTCCTTTTCGGAACTTCTCAAACCACTGTTGGCACATTCTGTCTGTACAACAGGCATCTCCAAACGATTTTAACAACTTTTTGTGAGCCTGCGTTGCACTCAGTCCATTTTTTAACCCGTGGAGTAGAATCGCCCGAATTTGGCATTTTTCTGCCTCCTTTTTGCAGCACTTTTACGAACAAACGGCTAAACAGATTTCAAAATGGTTGAGACCAGCAGATTCTCCGCTCTTTTTCACATGAAAACAGCAAAGAGTGAGCCAATGTTCTATGCCTAGGCGCTGTGAAAGCCGCGCAAGCGCCAATCCGAAAGTACTTTTTAGTAGACCCTATATATATATATATATATATATATATATATATATATAAAGTGTTATTTAATAACTGATGAAACATTGTATCGAACTCCTTCCTAAATCAATTTAGGCACGATTATTTTATATCATTGTATTAGCTTAGAAGATGATCCCCTAGCATATGTCCATATTGGTACTAACATATGAATATAGGCTTAATTCCAATGCTCATCTGTGCTTCATGCGAGTTTAATAATTGATGAAACATTATACCGAACTAGCTTCAAAACATATTAAGGCACGATTACTACTTTATATATTTATCAAGATGTATATATGTATATATATATATATTTATATATATATATATATATACGACATCGTTGTATTACCTAAAAAGATAATCCCTTAGCATATGCTCGTATTAGTACCAACATATGAATACAGGCTTAATTCTGATGCTCATCTGTGCTTCATACGAGTTTAGTGGCTATTGCATGGGCAAGTATTGCATATACAACTTGTGAGGCTTAGCGCTCCGTTAAGCCCCCAGGGATCATTTTCCCCGGCATTTGCCCAGTATGCGTCGTCATAAGGTTAAACCTGACTCATGGCAACATGGTCGCACACCATTTCCACTGCGCCTTCTCTCTCGGTTCTGGATGAAAGAACACGGTAGTCATAAGTTTTACTTTACGTATAAATTTTACACACATTTATACCGATTATGGATTTCAGACAATGGGTATTAATAATTATGTAACGATATGCCTATGTGCTGTGACTATTACGTGTTCATTTCGCATTGACGGCGGCGTTTCCACGTTGTATGTCAGGGTCCAAACGTTGCCTAAAGCAGGAAGATGGTCTGCTATCAGCGGATGATAAGCTAAGCAAGGCGCCATGATTAGCTGCCTAGTCCGAACGCCAGAAGCACCCAAGGTTTCGATCCTGAGAGAGCAGAATTCAAGGGAATGCATGATTGACGAGTACTTGTTGCCTGTGTGTCTTGTTACCGACCACAGAAGAGGCTAGAGAAACGATAAAGGTTGCATACCATACTATTTACATTGGGGAGACAGTGGTAGGACCGGCCAGTTTCAGTAAATCTAGGATCCTGAGGCCTTTACTAAAGATGAAGAGCAATGCTTGCTGCCGTAAGCCAAGTGGCAGATATGCGTTCAGCAGGGTTTAAAGGTGTCAGTTTGTTGAGCGTTTGCAAATCGTTGGCTCGTTTGATTAGCTCAGCCTCTTAAAGATGCTGGATGAGTCTTGAGGACGAGCAAGAAAAATCCCCCAATGAGCTCCCATATATATACGTATATATATATATATATTTATATTATATATATATATATATGTGTGCTATGAAGCGTGCTAGCCAGCTTTCCCTGAATTTATTAGCCTTGGTTTGAATTGCATCTATCACTAGGCCATTAACATTCACATACTTTGGCAAGGTGGCAGACGCCTGCTGGGTGTGAAAACGGCTCCCAGAGAACAGAAGCAAATCGTTGGCATAAAGCCACGCCTTGACAAACTTATATCGTTTAATAATATAGATGGCAAGTCCGAAACCATTACAGAGAATAGGAGGGAACTGAGATTGTCCCCATTCGAGCCACTCCTGTTATTTGAACCAAAGGTTCGTGCTCAGACAGACCATTGTCAAGGGTAAAGGTTTTACAAACACGGCGTAAAAGTGTTACCGTTTTTGAGAGAAATTTAATCAAGTCTTGTAGAGAAACACGAAGCAGGCAGCCATCGTCGGTTGCGTACATCTGCGTGAGGTACGTTTTCAACTCCTCGTATGGGATAGGGTAAGCGATAAATTGGTTGGATTCAATTTTTACGGATGTCTCATAGCTTTCAAAATGAGACGGTTCTCTTCATGTAACGAATAGCCCCTTTTGGCTGATCAGGTCATTTGTTTGTACGTCCATTGCTACACCGGCTGTTAGTTGCAAAATAACGTCAGGCAGGGCTCTTCAATGTTTGTCCGCAGTCAAACATATTATTAGCACGTTTCATATAAACGGCTGTTTTAGCTTGAACAACGCGTACACTGTAAACATTATTTGCAAAAAATTGCCCCAAACAAATAGTGCGTGCAGCTCTAAACAAATAAAAGTCCATTAAGATTAATAAATCTATTTTATTCAGCGGATCCTACTGAAGGCAAGCGTGTGTTGTCAAAAAATGTTGTACACTGCCTTTCAGCAATCAACTCTTACTAAAAGTATCTTAATGTGACAGCTCTGTACTCTCTGCGAGATGATTAATATTAAGTATTATAGAAAAAAATAGTATTTACATAAGCCCAGGTTGCTGCGGTCTACGGGCCCAGAAGCGTGCGTGACGGCGCTGGTGGTAGTTCGAGCGTAATGCAAATTTTAATGCGGAGACAGAACGGCCACGGGTAACCCTTCCACGGCAGATAAAAGTAAAATAATTATTCGTATAGACTAAAATGCACTTTTCACAGTCGACAAGATTACGCATATAGTAAGCGAATCGCATGCATCCGTTCAATCGCAGGTAATAGCCGTAAAATGTCCCGATGTATGGGTGTCGTGATGAGCGATGAAGCACGCGCCAAACGCCTGCATTTATTTTTAGAGAAACATGATTACCAAGGCGATGAGAAATGGATCGTCTACAACAACGTAACTTGCACAGGGCCATGGTGGAAGCAAGGCATCGGCACAACACCGTTGCAAAAGCAGACCTTCATGCTAAGACGACTACGCTACTATGTGTCTGGTACTGTTCGGGAGGTATAGTTTACTACACCTCTGTAGAAAAATAACAATTCCCTATGAAGAAAAGTACTACCAATTATAGTTGCGGTTTGGAGTAAAACGACAGTCGAGTAAAGCAAATGCCTAAAACCTCCTTATTTAGTCCTCACACGTCACAAAAACGAACACAATTTGATGGCAAAAGAGGACTGCGGACTGATGCATAGGAAAATTTAATTAGCTTACAAGTGGTCTTTAAGATATCACAGCGCACTAATGAGATCGCAGCGTTGCCAGCTGGGCAAGCAAAGGCAACTATATAGCTATCACGCTGCTGTATTGCTGATAAAAACCATCCCGAGAAGATTGCCACTTGTATCATTCAATACACGCTTAATTCTTATTTGTATCAAAGATAATATGTAGTTTAAGGAAGCTGTGAGCTTAACGGCTGGTATTAGCATATTGGCTGATTCTGGCTAAAACTCACGCGGCAGGTCGCAGAGCATGTGAAGGCGAGGTCTAGGGGACCAGTGCGCTAGTCACACCGGGTTCTCATCTGCCGGGGTGTACGGCCGATTTGATCCCCTACATATGGGGATAGCATTTTCTTTAAGCAGTGTTCATTGAGAATATAGATGATAAACCATACACCACTGAAAGTCAGCGATCGTGTTGCTGACTGTTGAGGAAATCCTAGATATCTCAGCATATCTGGCTTGAGGTGTATCTTCAATACACCTGGCTCTCAACCACGTAGGGGGACGGATGATAGTCTATAAATAAAAACAACCTTCTTAAAAATGTTTAAAAAGGTCTTAGAACAACGCACAAAGCTACAAATTTATTTATTTATATATATATATATATATATATATAGAGCGAGAGAGAGAGAACAATAGAAACCAAATTGTATATGATACTGCTCAACAGGGTTATATACGTCACGACGTGCACGAATACAAAATCAGAGCTTACCTTTTTCTTTCCCTGGTCGACTTCATCTCGGCCCGGACAACCATTCGTGTAGAAATTAGCCGCAAACATTTATCAATCATATCTGCCCCTAGTTGTGTCTTTCAAAACCGTCTTTCTTCGAAGCGCTTTCTATACGTCACTTACACCGGCCTTAGTCTGCTGTCATCTATAGCCTCATCTTGTTCTTTTTTCTTCTCTGTATCTTGTACCTAATCCCGGGCTTTAAAGTACTTTTTGTCACTCATTCGCCCCGATGCCACTTTCTAGTAAGTCTCTCTCACTCGACATTGAGCATTCCTTTCAGTTCTGGTTCGTTTTCGAGTAGTAGGCCCCACTCTTCACTATCTATGCGTTTCCTTCTGCTTCGTGTGTACTCAACTCTTATTTTTTTGTCGTTCGCTTGGACTTGCGCGGGCGCTTTCGCGTTGTCTCACTTTTTTTTATCACCATCCTACACCACTTCGTCTCTTCCTCTTCTTGTTTTGTGGCATCTCTTCAATGTGCCGTGTGTCGTCTCTGTCTGAGCCTGCTTTTAGCACCACGGCGCCTACAGCTCGCTCTCGCTCGGGTCACGGAGAACTGACCGCCAGCCTACATGCAGGACAACGACAACGAGCACTATGACTTTAAGTGAGACAGATGATACGGGCAGGACAAGGCAGGCGCCGGGTCATCCTTGGTTGTCTCGTTGAGGTCTTTTTGGATCGTCTTTTTCTCTTCTTCGGTCGCCGATGCCCTCGGTGGCGCCCTTGTCATCATCATCATCACCATCATCGGTGTTGTGGTCTTGGGGTATGTCTGCCTTGTATTTCTTCCATTGTTCCTAGCCGAGCCCCTAGCAGCATCTTAGTCGCCAGTTTATTCCACTCTGAACTCTGCGCAACGCGCCTTAATAGAGGAGTTTACAAAATTAGATTTCGACTATAAGTTCATGTGAACTATACAAACAGAAATAAGTGCTCCTCGCCTGCGCGCGCCCGCTGATGCAAGCAACGAAGCAACGACACACGTACAGTAGCTTGTGCTCAGTTAGATATGTATATATATATATATATATATATATTTATTTATATATATATATATATATATATATATATATATATATATTTATATATATATATATATATATATTGGACAACGACATAACGAACATGTAAGCTGACTGTCTGACGGAGGATGTGCCCTCTAGTTGTCATACTCTCGGTGGTGCGCCTTCGTACGCTCGTGGAACATATTCGCAGGCGTTTTAATGGTATTCCAAAATGATACTGCCACAATCAGTGCTATATGTCGTATAAAGATTTCACTAGAAATTTTTTATGTGTGTCGATAGTTCTCAGCTTGTGCGTGAATAGCGTATTTGGTACGTCATATTCGGTTTAAAAAAAAAAAATTATATATATATATATATATATATATATATGCAGACAATTTATGGTTGCTTCTTTTTTTGTAAAGAACCTGTTGCCCCCTGCTTTGACATTTATACCTTCAGAAATGTATAGATTCAAGGACACTTGTGACAAGCACACGAAGGACACTCTTGTAAGCATCTTTAAAGGTCTGAAATTTTTACGCGCTTAAAGTTGTCTTGTTCGCGTTTTATGGCTTATGGAAACTGCCGCTGTATGCAAAACCGAGCCCCAAAATCGGCCAATAGAGGCCTTAAAATATATTCGCTTCACGATATAGTACTGGCTCCTTCTCGAGTCTAGAGAAAGATTACGCAATAGGTGTTTGTGTTTTTATTGTCTTTTGCTGTTTGTTTTGTTTACTTGTCAATTTGATATCACATTTAGTATAAACGATTACTTATAATATAGTACTGATTGTTTATGTACGTCGAGGTTGTAAAAAAGAAGGAGCAAGAAATAAAAATAGGACGGCGCGGACAACAGGATAGTAGGATACGGAATAAGAAAATCAAGGGTAACTAATATGATACAGATAAAAAAAACCGTGAGGCTAAATCAATCTAATAAATAGCATATATGCACTCTATTGCGAGATAGGCGTGACGGGCTTCACTTTACGTACGACTGCAATGACTGTTTCTTGCCATTATGAATATGTGTGTTTGGCTGTTGAAACATAATACTAATGCCCAATACTATTTTTAAAAAAATCTACTAATGTAGGTACTAGCTTACCGGTGAGTAAGCTAGTCTGTAGAAGCCCAATCGGCAGATGCTGGTGCAATAGCCCGAAGCTATTACGGCGCCGTACTTGGTCAACTTACCGGCCGCCGCTATACATATATTGAATTGAATATTGAATGTATTGTTTATTAACCAATATTTGGTTTATGCACATATGTGCTATGGCTCTCCTAAGTAACTTTCATCAGCGATATTGCTTTTGTACACTGTTGGAGATGATACAGATCACATGATTTTCCGCATAGGTTGCATTCATACTCGGTTGATATCTCATGCCACCCATTTCGTATGCATATCTTCATATGAAATCCATGCATTGCAAACCCAGTAACGAAGTATCTGTTTCTACAACAACGGGCTCTTCCAGTAGTTTGTAGTCCAACCGGCCGCCGCTATTAAGTCAGGCTCTAAGGACACGTCCATGACGATGGCGGCTCTGACAGCACAGTTAGTGGGGTGCAGCATACCACGCTGACCCGCTAATTGTTTGCGTCCCCAACCCTCTAGAGACAGGTGGGCGCTGGCCTTGCCGCGGCGAAAACAAGCATAGCTAACTGCTCACCGACAGAAGCTGAAGTTCTACATCGAGGCAAACAGAGCTATGCTGAGCGAGGCTAGCAGACTATGGGCAAGCCCTTCAAATGGATTGTAATTGCAAAATTACTTAGAATATACGGCCGCTGATTGAGCGAAGTAAGCGCGAACAAAGGAGCAAACACTAGAGGAAAGGAAAGAAAAGAAAGGCTGAGCATTTCATGAGGAAACAATTGTGAAGACAGACGACGCCAATTGGCGAGCGGGCGACATAAAGCTCTACGGCTAACCTGTAGAATTGGTCAACAATTTTTTATCTTTGGGCTCTTGGAACTTACGCCAAGCAACAGCCCGTGTTATCTGCTACTGATCCTAAGAGACAGCATCAACATTTGCTCCTCTGGATCGCTGAAGACTTTTTCGTAGCTCTGCTGAGGCTTTGGCAGATGTTTTGCTGCATAGAGCACATGCAGCCAATGATGCACACCAAAACCCGGTAAACCACAAAGGTCTCTGTGAGAGCCTTATTCAGGATCACGCTCAGGTGCTCAACCATGAGCGTGGGTAGTACTAGGTGCACTTCCGGGCATAGTTTTTGGATTATATAGAGGGTGTTTCAGGTCGTCTAAGATAATCGCGGGCTTTGTGAACCAATTTCGAGTTCTCGCATGTGAAGATATTGTCGGATATCCGCGCCAAGGCTACGTTACCTGTTGTATAAAGTAGATACTTGTTGCAGGCGATGATGATCAGTATCAGATCGAGTGCCGAGGCGACGGAACAGACTACTCTCGGAGAATGTATTGAGCCTAAGTTCTTCATTGTAGGTTATACTTGCTATTACTGGTCCCAGTACCGATGGGAACCCCAGGGGTGAAATGCCAACAGTGCAGTTTACTCTCGACGCATCTCACCGCGCTTGAGCTGTTTTTTGCCGATGGCTGAATGTGTGGAATGTCGGGCTCGGAAGCCATGCTGATGTTCCGACAGCGCCGTCTTGTCTTCTAGCTCTGTTAATAGTCGTCCGTTGATAACGCGCTCAGCTGGTTTGGATAGGCAGGCGAGCATACTTATACAGCGGTATGTGGAAGGGACCCTTCGTGGTTTACCAGGTTTTGATGTAAAAGTCAAATATGCCGTTTTCCAACGCTTCGGATAGTCGCCTTTGTCGAGAGTTTTATCCAGCATGCGTTTGAATACCTTAAAGTAATATTCTAAAAGTATGGCTACTGCTTTGGGGGAAACCGCATCTTGGTCTCGCGCTTTTAATGTTCGGTTACAATTCAGGTAAATTGGATTTAGATTGGCTTGAAGGAGAGGTCTAAGGAAAGATATAAGGAAAGTTCTGGCTACTACCTTGCACTGCGATGCGTGCATACTGGTCGCAAGCGGTGGCAGGTTCTTTGCGTTTTTGACAGCCTAGCCATTTCATTAGTAGCACAGAAGGCAACTGGCTAGCTTTGGATGTGCACTGGAGTGGGATTCCTGGCAGGGTCTCGTTAGTAGTGCAGATATTTTCACTGGCATTCAATAAAATGAGATACTCTTGTTGCCGTTATGTAAGAGAAAAAGCTGGTAGGAAGTTAAAGTAACAGAGACGCTCATACTTAATATATATATATATATATATATATATATATATATATATATATATATATATATATATATATATATATATTCCCTTTTGAAAGGGGAAAGGCGCTTATTTAGGATGCTACAGTCACCGACACGCTCGCCCCCTCGAACATGGAGGCCAGCGCATCAGCCACTAGCTCCGCAGCACGCAAGGCTGAACGTCGAAAGGCCAACAAATACACCCAGCTCACCGACGAGTTCATTTTTGTGCCACTAGTATTGGAGACACTAGGGGACCTGGCCCTGAGGCATGGTCACTTTTACAGAAGATTGGCAAACGAATTGAACTCACGACGGGGGACAAAAGAGCGTTCGACTTTCTACTTCAGCGGCTATCTCTGGCGGTTCAGCGCGGCAATGCGGCAGCAATTATGGGCACAATGAGGGGATGCCTCGAGGATAAGCTCGATTGGTAGCACCCCTCACAAGCCCAAGGGTAGTTAGACATTCATATTCCACTGTAATTACAAAATGAAATAAAACTATAATTCTGATTAAAAAAATATATATATGTATATCAAGTATTCAGGTTTTATTAATGAACCTAAAGGTTTGAAAGAAAAGGTTACACTACGATTTACCTGCTTACTTGTTCTTCAACTTCAAAAGAAGATGTCGTTTTAAAACAACGGTCCGGTCTGCATTTCCAAGCTCCTGCATTTCAAGCTATATATATATGTATCCGTTGCTGTGTATACTTACTGCTGGTTTTATCGCCGTTTAGCGTCCGTTCCCTTTATTATGTCTCTTTCTCAATCATGTATATATATATATTCTTCATCCCTTTTTCGTCCATTTAGTCGAGCTCAAAGACGTCATTGACAAACTAGCCCGTGAAGGCGGGTGGTGGTACTATCAATGATAATGTTGGCCAGGCGGAAACACGTCGCGGTTTGCGCCTATATATATATATATATATATGCTCCCCTAGCTCCTATAGGACGGTGGGAGACAAGCGAAATTTTCCCCGCGTTAAGCTCGGGTCGAGGCCAGATGCCCGATGGCGAACGTCACCACCCGTCGGTTGTTGACATGGGCTGGACAGAGGTCGCAGAGTCTGCAGTCCGCCCAGGAGCAGCAGCAGCAACGGCATCAGCGCAAGAACCGGCAGAAGTAAATTCGACTTCGGCATTCGTTTTTGGGCGGCGCGGTTTCCGTTTCCGTTTTGCCTCGGATTTATCGTAGAGTTCAGTCGCTCCTCCGAGTCGCGAACTCCCTTACTTCGAAGGTCATCACGATACGAACATTCGCCAAATGGCGCCGCCTGGCGCCGAATGTCCTTGTCGTCATCATCAGCAGCAGCAACAACGACAGTTTTAGTCGCAAGTGGTGCAAGCGGATGGCACGCCACGGCTGGCCGGGCCCGCCAGAAGTCCGCCGCCCCAGACGGCATCTGCTGCTGCAACAACAGCAACAACAACAACAACAATAACAACAACACGACAACTACACGAACTACTACACCACAACAACAACAACAGCGACAACAACAACAACAACAAAAACAACAACATCCGCAGCAGAACAGAAGCAACGAGTAAAGGCTTCAGCAATGGTCGCCAACCAACAAACACGTCCCGTGAACGTACACGTGTCACAATTTTCTTCTTGAGACATGATGTTATGTATTATTAGCCGTATCATATGCGTTCAACGTACGCATCAGTACTAATATCAATATTTATTCTATTTCTCTGTAATACATACACACTGCCCCCTCCCCCCTAGCACCCCCTCCCCCCCCTCCTCAGGATGACAAGAGGATGTATGCGTTCGACGTCCGTGCCACAGGCCTTAAGGCCCATTGCGAGCGTCGAGACATGTTTTGTACTGAATATATGTTAAATAAACATGTATGTTAAAAAAAAAGACATGTATTGTGTACCTAGAAACCTTTTTTCGTTGCGCAATATATATATATATATATATATATATATATATATGTATATATATAGGTCACCGCTGCGTGCTGTAGTAATAAGATGATGTTGATAATATAAATAATGATGATTATCACTTAGAGTAATAATGCTCAAGTTGTAATAGTAGAGTACTGATCTTGTACCGAATATGTTATCGAAAAGTTCTGATACATATACCTATATTTATTTTCAATGCTGCAATGCACCTCTGCGACCTTTTCCATTTCTCGATATATTTTTAAACGCGTAATTTGGAATCGCGTTGAGTTTCGCCTACGATTTTGTATGTATCCCTTCTGTAGTCTTGAAACGTTTGCGCTCCAATTTTTTTTTAATTTGTGGGAACAGGAAAGCGTCGCAGGGAGTCAGATTCGTCAAATAGGGAGATTGAAGAAAAAATAAATCGAATGTTTTATCAAATAATTCAAAATCAGTAACAATGTGTGCGTCGGTTCTTTGTCGTGACGGAGAATCCAAGAGTTGTTTGCCCGAAATTCACGCTCTCGTAGAAGTCGATTTCCTTGTACTCGAAAAACAGTCAAAAACATTGGTGTTGGATATATTACTCTGTCTGAATTTCTCCGATCAACTCTCTCTTTGGAAGCACCAATATGAGTGGGAATTCGTCTCAATGTCCGAACCATATACCCACGACTCGTCGCGTGTAATCACTCTGTGAAACAACCCAGGGTCTTCTGGCACCGCCTAGAGGTTCAATTCCAAAAAAAAAATCCGGAGAGGTGCTCGTTTGATGGAAATCCAACATTTTTATAACAAGATTTGCTGCCAGTCTTCTGACTCATAAATTATTGGTCAAAATCGTCACAACTCGTAGGATATATTCGATTTCTCAGCAATCTCTCGGATAGTAATTTGAGTATTGAGTACGATACCACACAAACTGTTTCAATGTTTTCTTCTGTTATAGACGCTAAAGGCCTTCCCGAAAGAAGTTTATCTTCGGTATCTTCATGTTGGTCTTAGAATGGACGGTACTACGTCTACACAGTGCTCGTATATACAATAGGTACACCCGCCCTCCTATATACAACATATACACATACAATATGATGTGTAATTCGGCTAACCGAGTCAGTGATGTGAAATTTAAGCAATGCTAAGCAGTTATATATGTTGCAGTGCTGATTACAATTTTTGCAAATTCATGTTTCATTTCAGGCCCGCGAAAGCCAATAATTTCGACAGCACCACGTGGTAAAGTCCGTGAACGGTAGATCACACAATTATATGTCGATTTGCCCTAGGAACGTCCTTCTACTTGCTAGAAGTCATGGCCCCCGTACAAAAAAAGCTTTCATCTATGTCTGCCACTTTATTTTCGTATTCGTTTTATAGATGCTCAAAACGCGCATGTTCGGCAACAAAGTACACAAACAATTACTTACTTTAGAGATGCTGCCTTAACACGTTCTAATATTTGCATGCTTTTCAGCTCCTGCCTTCTCCAAATAATTCGATCCCAACTGATGCTGTTGAGACATTAAACGGTTGAAAAGAATGCTCCTGGGCACGGCACGGACATCCGCATTGACACAGCAACACAACCCGAGAACTTCGTGCAATACTTGTACTCACCCACCAATGCTTCACTTGGTAGTATCAATCGTTAATCATTGTTTTAAAATCGTTCTAAAAATACTATTAAAAATAGCATACAGTTACATTGTAGCTGGAGGGTGGGAGTGTGACGCAATGGCTGGCTGTCCTTGCATTGAGAGCCGTCTAATTAGCAATTTAAAAAAAAAAAAGAATAATTTATTCTAATAACGTTCTGTTGCGGGTTTATAGTGAACGCTCCTGATTTTGATCTGATCGTCATTTATGGGTATGCGAGAACGTTGGAATATACAAGCCAACGATTATTCTTGGAAAATAACTCGCCCCTGTGGGCTATAAATCAATCTATCTATATACTACTAATATACTTAAAGAGGCTAACGTTAATTCTACAACTGCCGCCTATATCGAAAGCTATAGATAGAAGTGCTAAACCTATAGATAAATATACATATGTGCATGTAAAAGGTCGTTGGGTATTTGCTTGATGACTAAGTTAACGACGTTGTGCCGGTGGATAGTATGACAGAACTGCTCGTATTCTAACTGCAACCCCTGAGGAAACTGGGGGGGGGGGCACAACGCTGCTAGAGAACACCGGGTAGGGTAATTTGGGCTTTTATACGTTAGCTCACATCGTTGAGGCAATTAAATATACAAGTATTCATAACTTTCCTGAGTCCTAGCGGGAACGCTTCTGTTTGTATTTCTCTTTTACTTTTCGAGTATGATAAAATGGCACTAATTACTCGTAGTCTGGCTAATACGGGTACCTTGATGGAAGACAGACTCCATTTTGTACTTTCTCACCCAGCTTATACCCGTTCAAGGATGTGGTGTCGTTGACACCAGATTCTGTGCAACTCGTATCTCGGGTCAGCAATCAATTCGTCAGAAAAAAATCACTCAGTAATCCCCCATGGGACTAGTATTTTCACGACATAGGTACAGCAACGAAATGTGCCACAATGGATGGAATTTAGAGCAATTTTTGTCCGGTGTATAAAGCACGCCTAGCCTAAATGCACCTACATATTTGAATGCAACGATTGCTCCATGTAAGTTGTGTATTTAATTAAGGCTACTATACATATATGTTTATTATCTTGCAAAAAATGAACAATTAACTTCAACGAACGTGCGTTGTAATAGTCTGGAAACTAATTTATCTGTGTCAGGATTTGTCAGGAAGCCAATTTGACGTAATCTTCCCCCGTTGTATGTCAATGTACACGAGTTGACTGAAGAAGTCCGGCAATACCTTATCAGCAGAAACAAAATGTAAATTTGCTATGACTTTATCTATCAGCTGCTTGGTCAGAGAACCGGGTACTCTTAAGGTCTTAAATGCAACTGGACAAAACTTTAGAAGATACTAATTTAAAGAGTATTTTCTTATCTTGTTAATTTTTGCAAGGTGGACTGCATCACTAGCCTTAGATGCTCCTTCACAGATGATTGAAGAGGCTAAAAAGTCGTTGATGGCTACATCTGAAGCTAATATTTGACCCTCATTTAAACGAAGTGAGTGTCATTCTGTTTAGTCATATATATATATATATATATATATATATATATATATATATATATATATATATATATATATATATATCGATAACGCAAGTCGATGCTCAAGACACGCCGCAACCAAAGAGACCTCCAGAAGAGCTCTAAATTCCTTCAGTCTTCCTTATATATTACCTCGTAGAATCCAGTGGGGCATTTGCTGCTTCATTTCGAAAACGCGGACTATTTATGTTTAGTAGATATTAGATGTATATTGAATGGTATACCCGCTTACGCATCGCTTCTTCGAAACATGGGGTTTTGTGATGCAAACCTAGTTTCAAAATGCATCAACACCTTAGTAAGTGAGTCGCAATATTTCGGTGAGGTGTGGTAACAGCACGGAGTTGAACGATGGAAATTAGGCAGTTTCACCGTTGTTATATCGCGCCTGTTTGTTACGTGTATGATGTATGGAACCAGTTGTTGCGCGAAGCACATTGGAACGATGCCGGTTCGGATTCTGCGCCTGTTCTGCAAATGAAGCAGATATCACTTACATGAGCCATTATCTTATTACTGGCTAGCTGCCATGCGTGATGAAATCAGTGCCATAAACCATTGCAACCGCTAATATTATATGGCTAATATTAAGCAGCGTATAAACACTTTAAATATTCTGCTTCTTGAAAAATTGAAAAACGAATATTTGCTTGGTATAAAATTTGTTCGAATATTTAGCTGGTTTAGCAATTTGAGGCCCTACCGTTCAGCCATATCGTGTATATATACGAAAGTGGATCGAAAAGTTTATATATATATATATATATATATATATATGTTTATATATATATATATATATATATATATATATATATATATATATATATATATATACATGTATAATAGATATATAAATAAGAATACATGTATATATGTTCATTGGCGCAAACCTGGCGGCGAGCTCTTTCCGACGATCTCAAACTCATCCCATTAAAACGTCTATTTTGCATATAGATAGAGCAGAGTCGGTCTCCATTCGTAACGTGTCGCGCACGAGGCCAAATAGATCGTAATATAATTTCTTCATAAGCTAGCTCGAGCACCTCCGGTCAGAACGCTTTACCCCACACCCCTAGTGGAAATCACTTCACCACTCAGACCTGCTCAGGCCGGCTCACCTGCCTAATAGCCCGCAGGCAAGAAATGTTCTCACCAACCTGCTTATACAGACTCGTCTGTCTAAATCTGTATCTGCCAGCGCGTCGCAAAATGTCTTGTGGATTATTATTATTATTATTATTATTTTGTTTTTTTCCGTAACTTCTGCTATGCGTTTTCCGATATCTTTTAGGATTTTCGCTGTACCTGAGCTGATGGGGCCGAGCGTCTCTAATGTAATGGGTACAGTTATACAGGGTTATTATTATTATTATTATTATTATTATTATTATTATTATTATTATTATTATTATTATTATTATTATTATTATTATTATTATTATTATCATCATCATCATCATCATCATCATTTATTGGCGCCTATAATGGGAGCCACGTTCCCTCTACACACGGCCAAAGACATCATCTGTCTCAAAAACATGGCCTCGCGTCGATCGCCCGTGACGTCTTCGATTCGTTTTCCGATGTCTTGCAGGAGTTTTGCTGCACCTGTGCTGATGAGGCCGAGTGTCTCTGATGTAATGGGTGCAAAGTGATAGCTTCTAGATAGTTCTAGATACTTCCTCCGTTTTTCAGAATCCGCACGTTCTACTACCCATCCCGATTCGACTGCGCTGTGGCGTAAATATGATAACGCCGCCGTGCATGAAACCGTTACATCCCATACAAGGCATTTTTCGTGCGACCACAGCGGGATGGTGACCCCGTCAGGTCGCAACTCACTGCTGCCATTAAGACCTACTGGTTCGGGCGCAGATGGTATGCCTGCCCTTCTAAGAGCTCTTCTCACTATAGCGTTGAGTTCAGCGTGCCTTGTAAGTCTGCCGGGGCTTTTTAGACAGCTTAGCGGGTGTAGACCGTCCGAGTCAACCGATTGGCCGCATGAGAGGCACGTGAAGGGCTGGCAGACGGGGGCGCCTATCCTAAGAGCTGACACCATGCGGAAGGGGTTATTACTATTATTATTATTATTATTATTATTATTATTATTATTATTATTGTCCTGGTCTCATCTACGGAATAAAAGACGCTTTTATTAGTCGACACATATCATAACATACAAAGAGTATGGCGTGAGACATATATATTGACATGCACACCTAAATAAACATACCACCCCTTTATATCAGGGGCGCTGAGAGAAGCAGCATTAATATTACTTACTCATGTATATCATCAATGTATCCTCCAATACCTATTGAATGTTTGCCTTCCATTGGGCCAACCTCTTCTTTTTAATATAGGCCTGGTTCTTTTTAACATTTGGCTCTAAAGCTCGGGTCTCCAACAGGTATATATCTGCTCCTTATAGGGCTGTACATTATGTTACAATATATTCAAGTGACTCAGTCCGTTTATATTATCGAATAAGCCAATCCTAGTACATACATGACCTTTCATATAATTCTTGTCTTGTGAACATATATTTAATAAACCCCCAGAGGCCCTTACAGCTAACTGCATTTCTTCATCCTTTAGCCTTCTTCCTCTGTCACATATTTTTTTTTCTCTAAATGAGCATCTCCTATAGGCGCTATTATACATAAAGAAATCACTGATGACAACGGTCATCCTTGCCTGACTCCCTTAACGACTATAATCTCTTAGGATTTTGGCTGCTCTTATCATTCGCACCGTGTTCATTCTGTAAATGCCTTCTACTAGCTTCACTCAGTTTCTTTCAATATCCTCTTTCAAGATAATTTGATACAAGTTTAATCTGTTCACCATATCATATGTTTTTCAAGATCTAAAAACCTTACTACACGCTCTTGTTCCCGCAATCTCGATGCTTCCACAACCTGATTTATATATATGATCAATCTTGTCTACACACTTTCCTATTATCGCACTGTCATTCTCTTATTTTTCCTAGTTCCTTTATTTGTCTCTAGAATACCATGTACTCTACTTTCTAATACCTGCATAATTAGTGTAATTGTGATGAGTCGCCAATTTTTTGTCAAAATCTATCCCTCCTTGGGAAGAAACTCTTTCCTTGCGTCAACCCTTCGGAAATTTGCCTCCTCTAAATATATTTTTAAATTGCTTTCTTAGATCCCGTATTCCTTTCTCAATGCCTGAGTAATTCCTACCGTCCAAGACCGCACGCCGTTTTTTGATTCATTAGCTTTACACGAGCTATTCTGCTTCTTATTTGTCATCCTTGTTTTTCCTGTCTGACAAAGTTTTGTGAGACAGGAAAGTCAATGACGTTTGTCAGACAGTGTTTTTTTTGCTAAAACTGTTTTGCTCGTCCTCCCTTGGGGGCTCCCAAAACCCTGTCCCTCTCGTCTGCATTTTAATTGCATCATGTATTAACAATTAAGCTCTATTCTTAGCGTCCTTGTCATCGGCCCAATACTGTGCAGACTTATCTGCGTTCCTTCTCGTTATCTTTCTATACTCGCTACTCCACTTTCTCTGCTGCAGTATGGCTGTATGTATTTAATCACTCCACCATCTTCGTTCCCCTCCCTTTCCTATGTTACAGCAATTGTCATATGCATATAATTTCGGCTTGGTTTAGTTGAATGGCTTGAAATTTTAAGCGCATGATGTACATGACGAAACATGAGTATAGTGTTGATTTCATTGCAATCTCAACATCGGTTCATACAAAAAATAAAAAAGTGTGAAAAAACAGTGTTGCAAAATATTAGCAACAATAGCGCCTTACAGCGTATTCGATTCATAGCAGGGCTGTATGACTCATTTGAAACTACATATTTTATTCTAGAAACGGGTTTTTCGTCCCTTCTTCTGAATCAAATCGTAAACTCGGTCTTTCATGGAGTTAATGAGCTGTTGTAAGTACGAAAGTGGAATATTAGTCCATGCTTGCTGGACAGCTTCTTTGAGGTCCGACAAATGATTATATTGTCGACTATTTGCGTAAATCTGCTTTACCAAATGTCCCCAAAGATTTTCAATAGGATTCAGGTCTGGACTTAATGCCGGCCAGTCAAAAAGTGGCACTCCTTGTTCTTGAAAAAAGGCTATAGTTTTAGCCGAGGTATGAAACGTGGCGTTGTCTTGTTGAAAAACTGCGTCAGGTCCCCCAATTCTTCTGAAGTGGGCTTCTAACTGGGAACCGACAATGCGCTGGTACATGTCAGAATTGTTTCGGCCCACAATCTCGACTAGATCAGACTTCCCATTATATCCAAACGCGCCCCAATATTTCACAGAGCCACCACCGGCCACACGTTTCGAGAACCATTTAGGTTCCTTCCGTAAGTCGTGCCAATAATACTGACAGCCGTCAGGGCCATCGAGATTAAATTTCTTTTCATCCGAGAAGACGATGTTTTTCCACTCGTTATCCCAAGTTTGGTATCTATGCGAAAATTCACGCCGTGCGACAATGTGCTTCGGTTGCAGTCGCGGCATAAGCTTCCTTTTCGCGTATCGCACGTTTTTGTCAGAACTTAGCACTCGGTACACTGTGGATCGGTGCACTGGCACTCCCAAAGTAGTCCTGATCCTGGAAGAAGACATTTGGTCATGAGTAGCCAACTGTATGATCCTTCGCCGATCTCGAATAGTCAAAACTGGCTTACGCCCACTGTTAGATCTGCACCTTTGGTTCACTCCAGGGTGTAAGAACCTGCTGATGGTGCTCTTATGCCGTCCTAATCTGGTTGCTATAGCAGTTACTGTATGACCGAGCTCAGCATATGCCTCAATTCTTGTCTTTTCGTTATGCGAAAGATCCTTTGTACGACCCATAGTTTAAACATAAGATTCGTCGTTAGTTCGGAACAACGACTAAGCTGTAGAATATTTTGCAGCTATATAACGATTGATTTAGCTAGACAATATTCCTGACATTTGATCCCTGGGGTCGAATATCAGCTGTAGTATCGACTATCCTTTACAAAAAAGAGCTGTGTTGTTAGCATGTTATTGTTGCTAATATTTTGCAACACTGTTTTTTCACACTTTTTTATTTTTTGTATGAACCGATTTTGAGATTGCAATGAAATCAACACTATACTCATGTTTCGTCATGTACATCATGCGCTTAAAATTTCAAGCCATTCAAATAAACCAAGCCGAAATTATCGCAAAAAAACATGAGTTGCTAATTTTTTGCAACACACTTTAAATATATATATATATATATATGTACAGTTCCCGAAACATTACCTACCCCAGTAGCCGAAAAGTGGCTGCGCCCACAAAATACTCAAGAAACATACAAAACATTAGCATTCATACATATATAAACATGACGTTTGTGAAACTTTATTATTACGCATACACCGGAACTAGGCGGAGGAGGAAGGTATTTTTATATTGATAATTCATTAATAGGTAGCTACAAGGGCTGCTTTTTTGCAACGTATGTTTTGGCGCATCCTTTTCAAGGCACTATGAAGTCCGTTTAACAGTGAAAAGTTTTAATAGTTCAGTGACTGATCTGCTTGTTGTTTGTTTTGTTTGCTGACGTGCTTTGATAAAAACAATTACCTGTGGTAAAAACTTATCTGTCATGAAGATATAACTGCATTTTTAGGACCATCTGCCAATCGGCAAAACAATTCTGGCCATCAGCGTGTCTTCTAAGCGCATGCATCGACATCGGGCACGCTTGTTAAACACGTATGAACTTTATATATATCCGCGCCTGTTTTACACCCTGTTTCGCGGACTTTGTGGTAATCAGATTTGACACAACAATGTGGCGGCGTGGTCTAGGGAAGGGCTAGTGCGCTAGTCCTGGTTGTCATCCACCGGGGTGTCGCCGGTTCGATCGCTGTTGTTGATCGAATTTTCTATGAGCGATGCTTATTGAGAATATATGATAAAGCGTACCGCTGAGAGTCAGTGGCCATGCTGCCACAATGACTGCTCGGGAAACCCTAGATATCTTAACATGTCCGGCCCTCGGTGAGGATATACCTCAAGTTAAGTTCCAGGCCCGCAGGAGACGGAGGATAGTCTAGAACTAAAAACAAGCTCCTTAAAAAATGTCTTAATTCTAGATCCCACACAACAAGACAAAAAAATACGTTGTTACAGATGGAAACTATACCATGCTGACGGATCGATTATGAGACGTCAAGAGATAAATGGCGTTTATGGAGCAATCATTCTGCTATACACTGTCTTGCTGTCGCGGTGACAGTTAGCTAAAGGGTGTGGCTGCAAAAATCGCAGCAGGAGAAACAATTCCTTTGCAAACTAGAATATATATATGTATAAAAATGAAAAAGTCATTTACAAGATCCCTTTAGGTAAGAGAGGAGAATCGCTCTTTCATTTAGCCACGTGGTCGCCCGATTAGCATAAACTCGTTTAGACTGGGTACGCAACAGCAGGCTTCCGACTCGGATGGTTGCCTTCGAGGCCGAGGCACCGCGGTTCGGCGTTCGTCTGGATTAAGCAATACCTCGGGCTAACTACCCCGTAGCGGGAAGCAAGCATTCTGCTCTTATAGGAAGAAAAACAACATGTTAAGTGCTTGCTTAAGTGTTGCGGTCAGCAGGCATTTCTAATGTGGCTATGCGAATATGAACAAAACACTTTTTCGTCAGTTTCAGGTAAAGGACAGGTGTGACGAAAGTCTGAAGACATGCTAAGAGAATGTTAGGTTCTTGTCCACAATATACTCCGCCTCACCGACCCACCCATACGACACTAATAATCCCGCTCCACCGGCGTACATATATATATATATATATATATATGTATATAAATATATATATATTTTTTCTCATGAAAATAGTGCGCCCAGGGCCGTTCGAGTACTCAGCGTTCTCCCAGTTAAGTAGTATATTGCATCTGGTAATCGTACCTGTGGCGATCACCAACTTCCACCAATTATCTATATATCCATATTGCCTGAGCAAATGCCAATGTCAAGGTGCGGACACTACATCGCCAGCTTCAACGCCGCGAATGGGCGAAGCGCGCGATTCAAGCCTGCAAGCTCATCGGCAAGCCGAAGGTAGCCGAAGATTGAACATGTTTGTGCTAAATTTGACAAGCGTTCGTACAAACATCGTAAGTATAGCTACCGTTACAAATTTTGTAACTTTTTTTAGGTTGTCTGTCTTAGCCATACAGTCCTGTCAGGCTTGGATTAAGCCCAAGGCTAAGCCGTATGCTTATATATATATATATATATATATATATGTCTGCCATGTCTGAATATATTTTAGTGAACGGCCGGCACAAGCGATCCCTCAAAGTGATAGCGACAAAGACGACAATCGGACTTAATTGTTTTACCGTTTCTCGTGTAACAAATTATTAACCTGCGCTTGGGACTTTTCAGCCTCTATATCTAAGCGACCTTCTCGACAGGGTCGCAGCGGGCATTACTTTGAAATCCGTGAGGGGGCGTTGTAGCACATGTTTGACGTTTTTTTTCTTAGAGCCCCTCTTTGCACTCATTCCATAGGGTGCAGTTCTGGGCGGCGTCGTGCTCGTGCATACGCACCTAACTTGATGTAATTTCTTTCTTATTGTCTCGCTCGTAGGTCATTCCACCAACATGTGGGGTTCGCTGGGCAAATGCAGGGTGAAGAGCTGTTTTGCAACCTCTTTTCAGTATATTTTATCAGGGCCGGTTGTGCGTCCAGTAACCGGGCGCATCCGAACTCGAGCTCACATCCAATTTATATAGTTCACTTTAAAGCGAACTCTGTGCCCCTCAGATTGCAAAATAAGGGTCAGCGTTAATGTCATACGTACTGATGATCTAGAGGATTCTGTACTTCTTAGTGTATGGCTTAGTTTGAAATCATGGCAAGCTAGTATTCTTAGCAGAGGGAAAGCTATTATATCGTCGTAACACGCTACCACTGCTAGAATTAAGAACAAATTTAAGGAGGTTGTTTTTAATTATAATGCTAAAATTGAATTCTAATGCTAGAATTAAGCACACTTTAAAGAAGGTTGTTTTTAATTCTAATGCTAGAATTAAAAACAAATTTAAAAAGGCTGTTTTTAATTCTAGACCGTCCTCCGTCCCATACGAGCTCGGAACTCACCGTGAGGCAAATCTTCACTGCTCCAAAAACCGGACATGTTGAGATATGCCGAAAACTTGAAAAACATGCTTGAAACATGCCACCACGTTGCTGCTAATGTCCGTGCAGAACAGCAGTGGGCGGAATTGCTGTTCGCCCTAAAACTATCCATCAGTGTTCGGGGGCAGGCTTGGTCGGTCGGTTGGCGAGCGAGCTATTTCCCTGTCTCTGGCTGTATAGCGGACCTGAGCGATCGTCGATGACGAATCGACTTTGCAGAAACGAACGAATGGAGCACGGGAGGTTCGAGATTGGACCCCCCTACCTTCCTCCCTCCTTGTACCCACTCTTGTGTTGCTATATTTATTGATATTCGCTGCCGCACCTCAACCACAACACATACTCGCCCCCCCCCCCCCCCCCCCCCGCCCTCCGTCTTTCTCCCGGGACCAGAGCCCACCTGCCTAGGCCGCTCTCCGCCCCGGAGGTTTTTTGTTCCACTACTTCGTTTAGTGCCGATATTCTCTAACGAAGAGGGGGTGACGGCGCACAAATACGCCTTGAGTTACCTATTCTACACCCCAACCCCCCTGCCCGGCCGTTTCCAACCCCTCCTTACTACCATTGTATCGATTCGTCGCCAATTGTCGGATTTAGCCTGATGAAGTTCCTAGTGTTAGATATTGGGATTTGTGTTTGGCATGACGTCGACTTCTGTGTATGTACTTCTCCACGTGTGTGTGTTTCGTTTAGCATTTAAGCGTTGACAGAGGAGGTCTTCAGACAGCACGACAAGCACGGGTGCGGAAATTTCGATGTTTCGCACTTTTTCGAACCATCAGCTCAGTTTTCGCTATTGGCCTACCCGTCCATTCCATGTTGTGAGATATATACGAGCCACCACTCGATCTATCTTTCGCTATTTTATCTTGGTATAGTTCTGTTTCTCATTCTTGCACCATTTACTTGTCGTAACTCTGTTTTGACTGTGTGTACGAATCCGGCAAGCGGATACGTTAGATCGACTACAGAAATGATCCTGTGAAGTACGATCTTGTCTTACTTGTAGTACTGTCTCTAAAACTGGATTCGTTTAGATCGAGGTGTTTGAGTTTTTTTTAGCAAAAATATAACGTTCTTATTCACCTTCTAATATATATATATATATATATATATATATATATGCGACAAAAAGAAGTAATATTGAGAGCTCGTTAAAGACATTTTTTTTCTAATGGAATATGGCTCCTGAGAAGTATTGTTTCGGATAGTGATATTACTAAAATCCCTGTGAAAATACTATTTGTAACTTGGTGTAAGAATTTCAGTACAGGACAGGTTCAGTACGTGATGTACCGGGATGCCAAAATTTGTTAGGTTGAAAATAGCACCGCCATGGTTGACAATGTCTAGAAATGCCGGTTCGGCGACGTCCAACAACTGGGTCTTTTATGCATCTCAACCTGGTGTATTTTGTGGTCGAATCTAGTGCTGTATAAGATTCAACTACCGCAAAGGCTCAAATGTACGGATTATCAGAAGCAGCTAGACATCGCCAATTGAACTTTTAAGATGATGCAGTGTAAAGCCGATTTTGTGAATAAAATGATCTTTTCTGACAAAGGCTATATCGATTTTAATGACATTGTGAATAACCAAAACCATTCGCGTTTGGGCAACAGAACACGCTAACGTGATTCGTGGCAAACTTAATCGATTCCGGATGCAAGTAAGCGTTAGTTCCAACAGGATACAAGGTTCTACAAGCCGCGCAGCCGGTAAGACAATTGCGTTTTTTAGGGTAAAATGTCTGGGATGGGTAATCTCATTTAACTGGACCGTTCACTAGTTATTAAAGCCTTGCAATTTAACTCATTCCGTCTGTGTTTTGAATATATGCTAACAATCCCATAACCGTGAGCAAACCAAACCGATATTAAAGCGTACATTAGTGTAATTGAGTCTGATTTATGTGAAAAAAAGCCAAAACTATGGGTACACAGAATACAACTTTTAACCAAAAAAAAATCACCACCTCATCGATATTGTGTATCTTTAGAAATAACATTACATCTGTAAAAAAATGAAAAGAATCGGTTTTAAATAGATATTTGTGTTATCATGCTAGTTTAAAGATCGCAGACAATGCTTCAAACCCCTCATATCTAGTTCAGATCATACCGTACACGCGTTGATACTATGCAATATATATACTATTTTTTGCCAAAGCGATAAAGGCACAACGTTGAACAATCGAAAACTCAAATCCAGGTCTAACCACTCGTAGTTTGGTGTTCATGTCTGACAAATTAGAGCAGACATATTTTCGTGCGTACTATTATCGCCCATGACCCACACAGCCAAAAGAGACGAGCACGGAGTCTCAATTATTTTTCACATTATATTGTCGAGTTTTAGTCTCTTTGCAGTGGATGATGGCTGAAAACAACAAACAGCTTTAATACGTAATAATATGTCTTGTAGTCGTAATGCTAAAAGCATCTCGTTACTTTCACAAAGGTTAGAAAAAATCGAGGCAGGCAATGATTGTATCCAGATGAAACCGTATTGTGCCAGCATCTCGACTGAATCACCCTACGATCGGGAAGATGCCATCTAATGGAGGCTGCTCGTCGAATAGAATTGTCCCTCAATTGAGGTCTCCTTCAATGACGGCAAGTTGCACAAATACGACCACGTGCTCTTTTCTGCTATTCTAAGTAAGGTCGATTCCCAACTGTGTACAAGGAGCCTAGACAACGTGCTCGCAGTTACATTAGGAGATGAAGAAACTCTTGAAACCGGTTTAGAAAGCAAAGGCAACCAGACAATTCTGTAGTGAGTAAAAGTTTGCCGCTGACAAGTGCCACGTTCACATCTGTGCCTTCATGAAGCTCAACCGACAGATCTCAAATATATTATTATTATTATTATTATTATTATTATTATTATTTATTCAATTTTTCAGTATTTCCCTACAATTGTGGGACCCAAACGTGTACCCGCGTAGGCTCACCCCCCCTTCTCAATCCATAGAGCCGATGATTGCGGCGGCGTTTCCCTTACACACTGCGAGCGAGAGTTGCTGACGCAGAAACTCGCCCTCGCGCTGGTCACCCGTGTTAGCACTAATTTTGACACCTAGGTCTTATTATTATTATTATTATTATTATTATTATTATTATTATTATTATTATTATTATTATTATTATTATTTTAAACTTCCCAAAAACGTATCTACATATATATATATATATATATATATATATATATATATATATATATATATAAAGCAGCAACACAACTGCTCGGCAGTTGTGTTACGCACAATGTCTGATTAGTAGGTATAGAATAAAACATTCGTAGGGTTCTGTGTACGGCATTCTTAGTCGGGTTGTCTTAGCAACTGGTGGACAGTCAGATATGAACTACCTAGAACAGCACCTCAATCGCACCGACAAACAAAACAGTCGCTTCATATATAGTGCAAACTCTGAAATGTTTGTGATCCTATGTGAGGTTTTTATACCTTGTCAAGGCGAGGGTACATCAAACCCGGAACAATCTTAAGCATGAAGTGTCTCACTGCTGAGAACATGAGCAGACTTTGGACTTGGCCTAAATCCTCGTAAAGAGAGACAAGAGCCCTCCGTATTGTCTTGTTTATATGCGCTGTGAACGTCGTCCCCGTGTAACGTACCCGAAGGCTATGATAAGATTAGGATTAACAAACACCAACGGTTGGCCGTAGAAACGTTTAACGTCACTGGTAGCCAATCGATCTAAACGGTTGAATTTCATAACTTGTTGTAGTAACCTTGCAAATTGCCCTTCTTACTAATAAAAACGTACGCGGACAATCTACTAATAATATGTTCTCAACAATCAAACTTGCTATTAAACTTAGTAGAGCAACCCAGGCAAACTCGATTTCTGGGTGGAGAACACGGATTGCATCACGTGTTTTTCGGCCTCTACTAAAGCCGAATTGCTTGGCAGACAGGGCCTGTTCAGCCGTTTGAATTTACTCAGCTATAGTGTGCAAATGTTTCGTGTTCGTTTGAATCTACTCAGGTATAGCGTGCAAATGTTTAAAACAATATATTCAGTTGAAAATTGTCTGATTTATTTAAATGTCACGTCAAGATGTTTGAGTTTTAAAGTAAAACTATGATATTTTCGCTAGTCTCAAAACGCGAATGCGCTCTTAACTATTTATACGCAATAGACGATATGGTAGGCTTCGCTATGTATATACACTCTAGAGCAAATCATATACGTGTAGATCTTTCCGTTTTCTTATTTCGTGTAGTCAAGGCAGTACTTGTACATTGGTTTTCGTGGTTGACAAATTAGATAATCTAAATGTTTCTGTGTTTTATTTTTGAACCAAAAAATAACATGGATCAGCACTTATGCCTCAATTGTTTTTAACATTGGTTCATACAGAAGCGAGCGATGTTCCAATACGTTATATATATATATGTATATATATATATATATATATATATATATATATATATATTGTAGTCGTAACACCAAGCGCATCTCGTTGTCTTCACAATGATTGGACAAAATTGAGGCAGGTGATGGTTGTATTCAAATGAAGCCGTGTTGTGCCAGCATTTCAATTACGTCATTATGCTATCGAAAATAATAGCAGCAACCTGCAACATAATGAAGCTGCTTGAAGAATCGAATTGCCCTTCAATTGAGATCTCCTCCAGTGTCGACATTGCACAGATACAACTACGTGCTCTTCTCTGCTGTGTAGGTAAGATTGATTTCGACCTGTGCACAAGGAGCCTACGACAACATGCTCGTAGTTCGCTTCAGGAGATGAAGGTACTCAACCGGTTTGCGCAGCAAAAGCAACCCAGCCATTCTAATGTGAGCAGGAATTTGCCGCTGGCAAGAGCCACGTAAAACGCTGTTATCAAAAATCTCAGCCAACAAATCTCAAATGGAAAACATCTTGTGAGAGGGAACCTGGAACAAAGCATGTAGCTATACAGATAAAATAAAGAAATATCTACTTATCATATTCATATCAACGATGCAACGTATAAATGGGAATACGCAATTCTACTGAATTCATAAGAGTGTTATTTGTAATAGTTTTGGCAGGCTATATATATATATATTTATATATATATACTAAATGTTTGTACAGCGAAGATGAGTGCACTTTATACCACCCCGCACTTGCCATTTTTTGCCAAAAAAAAGTTTCGTAAACCTGGCTGCATATACAAGGCAAGGTTGACCTAACGCTTCTAAGGTAGGCCGGCTTTGATGAAATCACACACTCTCTTTGGGACAGCCTACCTCTTCGGAATGTCAGAGGGCCTTCCTTAGACATTATAAGCTACATTTATTCTATAGCCTTGCAAAGCATACGCATTGATGTATTTATGTCAATAATATATATATATATATATATAAATATATATATATATATATATATATATATATATATATATATATATATATATATATATATATATATATATATATATAGATATATATAAAGCAGGCTCCCAGACCTTTCTTACAGTGGGGTAAAGATGATTGGGCATATCTAACGCCGCCACGTCGGCCGATCTGACGTAAGCCTTTGACAAAGTCAGACGATGAAGGTCGGGATGTATATAACCTTACTCTAAAGGTTCGACTGAAACATTAGCCTCCATGTGCGGTTTGCGAACACTAACACCCTCCCGCAAAAAAAAAGTCGTCGGCTTCACTGCAAAAAAAAGTACATTCGTCTCGGCCTCGCCCAGGTCCCCTCCACGGCTAGCAAAGCCAGACTCCGAGCTGGCACCGCTCAAGGTGCCAAGGCGTAAGAGCTACAAGCTCTCGCCAGTGCCCACCTGGGTGCGCTACTCGACGATGAGACAGTCTGGATCAGCGCGTAGTTACGTCTGGGAGTACATCGTCACGTCTTCCCCCTCACCAATTCAAATGCGGTGACCAAATCAGGCCGCAAGCGCACCACGGTCTTTGCTCTTGTGTGTCTTGAGTTCAAGCCGGCGACCCTGACACACAGAGCACTCAGCGACAACGTCAGCTAACTAAGCCTTCAAATCTACTGGCTTTTCTTGTTTCCTTGAGCAGACAAGCCTTTGCAAAAACGACGATAAGAAACCGGACGGAGTTATCTGCTTTGTTTCGCTTGAGAGAAGGGGCATATGCTGGTATCAGGCGCAACCGTAGCTGAGCACGTTAGCCCCCTCAATGGCCAGTGCAGGTGCGGCCAGCACGCTGGCCATGCGACCAGGTTAGCTGAGTCAAACAAATATAGAACGTACGCGAGTATAATCTTTCCTGGTAAGGATTTTTGCCCGCTGGTAAGTAAAGCACTAACTCGATAACTTACAAACTTATACAACAGGTCGGTAAAGCACTCACTCGTTCGTAGAAATTAGGCATTGAATATCTGCACGAGAGACTGTCGATTGGCATTCAGCGAGAAAACGCCGTTTCTGTAAAATCTTGCTGAATTGGGCAAAGTCAAGCCTAGACGTTATGTGACTTGTTTTTACTTTTACTTCTTATGACCTCAGTGCACAAGTTCGCGGAAGACAGATGATATCTATATTACGATACTTAAATATTTATCCTATATATATATATATATATATATATATATATTGGGTCTACAAAAAAGTCTTTTTGGATTGGCGCTTGAGCGGCTTTTACAGCGCCCGCCCCGGTGCCTAGGCATAGATCATTGGCTCACTCTTTGTTGTTTTCATGTGAAAAAGAGCGGGGAATCTGCTTGTCTCAACCATTTTGAAATCTGTTTAGCCGTTTGTTCGTAAAAGTGCTGCAAAATGGAGGTAGAAAAATGCCAAATTCGGGCGATTCTACTCCATGAGTTTAAAAATGGACTGAGTGCGACGCAGGCTCACAAAGAGTTGTTAAAATTGTTTTGAAATACCTGTTGTACAGACAGAATGTGCCAACAGTGGTTTGAGAAGTTCCGAAAGGGAATTTTTAACCTCGAAGATAAGCCTAGATCAGGAAGGCCAAGTGTTGTCAGTGAGGAGGTTTTTCGAATGAAAATCCAGGAAAATCCTACTATAACTACTGTGGAACTTGCCGAGAAGCTTCATATTACCCAACAAGCTGTTAGCACAGCTTTAAAACGCCTCGGAATAACTTCCAGGCTGTGCAAATGGGTACCTCACGAGCTCAGCGACTTCAACAAGATGACGCGCATGCGCGACTGCACTTCTTTGTCCAGCAGGCATCAAAATTTGCCTTTTTTCGATCGTTTTGTGACCTGCGATGAAAAATGGGTCTTCTCTAATGGTTCTTCAATTTTTTTTAAGTGGTAAAAAATTCACTTCTATCGAACACGTGCGTTCTGAAGTGGAAGAATATTTTGCCACTAAAAACCCACGACTTTTACAGGAAAGGAATCGAAAACCTTGTAAATCGTTGGGCAGAGGTTGTATCTTCTGGCGGAGAATATATAGATCAATAAATAATACCTCCCGTGTCTCCTATATACGTGTTTTCTTTATAGCGCCAAAACGGAAAAGACTTTTTTAAGACCCATATATATATGTATATATATATATAAAATATATTACAATGAAATTCGTTAAAACTGGAAACGTTTGGCTGATACACCACTGGATAGCAACTCGCCAAACCTTGGCTGGAAGGAAGTTAATCGTGCAGTCCTAGTGTGACAACACCGCAGTCAATTACAGCTTAATAAGCAACACACTACTGAATAGCAGAGGTTTACACCACGCTGCCTACAGATAGCATAGCAGGTTTTCGTCATAAACGAAAAAGAGACTGTGATTAGGCAGACGCTATGTAGAAGCTGGACGGAAATCGCAATCGCGTTTACTGCCCGTCATTCAACAGCAACAAAATACACTTTGTTTTCATATTTATACGCCTCTGTCTTTACTTTTTTTTAGCGTACTCACGTAATTGTTTGTCTACGAAGGTTCCTACGTATCGGGACTTCCAATTTTCTCGAAGGCATCAAAAACTGAAACAGTACTGGTCTAAGCTTGCACAGCTCCACGAAGATTACGTCCAAATATAGTTTTATTTGTTTTGTTTCACCTCACTTCTCAAAATACCCTATATATATTTATATATATATATATACTTTTTTTATAAGGGCACCTGCTGGTGCCCTTATAAAAAAAGTATCGCTTGCTTTTAAGCTTATAACTAAATAACAATGTCAACTCATGGGTGAATGAATTTGTTTAACATGCTGGTAGGTACACACCTGACAGACGTGTCCTAAAGCGATACACTTGTTCGATATCCGCTTCAATAAACTACGGACTTAACGGTGTATTGCGTAAAGACAGTGACTCAAATCAAATAAATGGGCCGTTTGCTTAATCTGTAGTTAAATGCGCGCTGTGCGTTGAATGATTTTTGATCGCACTTACTTAACTGAATGCACGCAATACTTCGCACAGTGATTTGGCAATTATATCATGCATCCCCTTATGTAATAAAAGCGGCTTTAGATTATATTATTTAATGCAGCATCCGTTTACTCCTCCATCACTGCCTCGGTTCGACGCTCAAAGCACTCACGGGCCCGTTTCAAAATAAGCTTATCGATGCTCGCGAATACAACGCCATACATAATTATCCAACGGAATTAAGTCTGGGCTATTTTACACGGATCAAGTACTTGCATACAGGTACAGCCAGCCATTTCTGCACTAAATTGCTCTAATATCTCTATATGCCATAATCTCTTTCTCTTACGACCGCGGCATTATTTGGGTCACAAGCCAACAGTCGGTTGCATTTACCGTAAGTATTGTTTTGTCAGAGTAGAATCGAAGGCGACCTGCTGCTTTGCGCGTGAGCACAATAAACAACGATATCAAGCAAATATGATGGCTTCAGAGAAATGTTTCCTGATTTTTAAAACACAAAACTGTTGCCGGAGGTGATTGTAATGTATTTTACTGCGTTAGTTAATTCAAAAGGTTTTAAATAAACCTTTTTTTGTATATCTGCTGTGTAGGAAGCTAGTTCTGCATGTTTAAGAGCCACGTATGCAACCGCAATGAGATACACTGTGCGTTTTGGCGAACCAAACAAAATTATGGTCCCGTTCGGGCTACATCTTCTACCAAGCATGGCGGATGAACACAAACGTGATACGACTGGCAAACCGCCAAAATATGTCCCCTTTTAAATGGAGGATCTTATGTGTTTATATGTTCCTCAATAAAGTGGCAGTATGATAATGTGTGATGAAAATTACCTAAACTGTTGCAGAAATAAGTTCTGATCGAAGGGAAGTCTGTTTCGTTTCTGGATCGGGGACGTTCCCTTCGAGAGATGACGCTAAGAAGAAATATATCGCGCCTGGCGATCCAAGTCCCGTAAGTGACTAATCAGATTTAAAACTGCAAGCATACCTCTTCCAGTGCTTACCTGGAATTATGACAGTTAAATGGAAAATTGATCTTGTACGTGATTACATTTTAGGTTAGTTGGTACTGCACTCCTCACGGAGACATTTCAGCGGGACGAATTGCACATCAATGACATGCGGGGATTTCACCAGCTGTTAATTTTACCTGCGGCAGGTCGGGGAAGACTTCTGGGTAGGACTTCTATCTACGTACATAAACGCTTACCATTGATGCAATGCGCCAGGAAAGAAGAATACTGCACGGTGCTCTCTGTTGGGAGGGTAAACGTCGCTGTATTCTATTTCTTACCCATATTCGATATCGTGAAACTTGCTAAGACGGCAAGCTTGGAACTTTCAGGATTAAGCCTGACCATATAAACTACCGTCGGCGGTGACTTAAATGCCAGTCTTTATTGCGGCAGTGACTTAAATGCACCTCGTTTTTATAATCGATTGTGTGGTCAACGATTATAAAAACGAGGTGCTTCTTCAAGTTATGGGTAATATTGACCTAAGATGTGCGAACACGGGTGGTGACTATACATGTTGTAGTCATGTTAGGAGCAGCACCATCGACATATTGTTTCATACACTTGTCAATCGTGAACTTCAACGCTTGGATGTTTCCAAGGCAGCGCTCCAAAAATACCAACCTGTATTGGCCGTTATAAATTTCCCGGCATTTGGTTGGACCGACACAACCCGCTGCACTGGTCTAAAGTGAAACAGATCGTCTATCTGTTTTAAACAAAATGGCAAGTGGCTTTGAAGCAAGTTTTAGCTCAGGCGTTTGCGCCAAGCGGGAGTAAGGGTACCATCATCACTGCAAGTCAGGCGTAAACGAGACTACGTTGGCTATACAACAGCCCATATAATCGTACGTCTCTGTTACGAACATAAAATGAAACACGCGTACGGGAGGAGCGAGGGCTGCTTAGAAGAGCATGGCTAGGGCCTTCTGGTTATATCGTAAAACCCTGTAGGGCGGTGAATCCGTTCAATGATAGACCAACCTGGCATTTTATTCAATTGTGACATTGTGGCTGTGTCTCCAATTAAACATTAGAGACAACAACGTTTGGGATAATGGAGATGTGCCGGGTACTACGGCCACTCTCGAAGAGAAAGGGAGAAGGGCCCGATTGGAACTACTCTGAGTACTGGATCTAGTCAATCTCTCTTTTAGAAGAAACTCTTTGTAATTTCTTGAATGGAATTATATAGAGGGTGGATGGCTAAAGTCTGGACTTTCTCTCCTGCTCAAGACTAGACATGCTAACACTTTTTCATCGTGTTGTGGCATCAGAGCGCACATTTGAGAAAATTTACTGTGAACTGGTTATTTAGCGGATTGGGCACAGACTCTTCTACCGGGGCAATTTGGGTTTAGAAAAGGTCAAGCAAAACGTTTCTCATTGAAGATTGTCAATTGACAATCTCCAGTTAGAAATCGATCGAAATGTTGCACAAATCAGAGGTCATCAATATGCAGTCGTTATTGACTGCGTCAAGGCTTTTGACAAGGTCTCTCATCATATATTGATGGAATTACTGAAACGGGCAGGTGCGAGTTACCCTCTCCTGTGTACCGTTGCAAATATGTTTTGGTGAGAACACCTTATTGGAAGATAGTGAGCATTGTTAAATTGAAGATTAGTAGTGTATTGATGATTAAGCAAAATGTAGAAACTCCGCAAGGTGACCCGCTTAGCTGCGTCTCGCGTTTGCCCTTCGCCTCGCTGACCTCGTCGGCTACGTCCGACAGGAGTACCAAAAAGGAGTACCAATAAGGCACTCGCTTCATATCTAATGAAGGAAGAGCCTGCTAGAAATAAAGTTTGGCAGCAAAGGCAATTCAGAAGCATTTGACTCGATGGAACATCTTCTGCAGAGACTTTTCAAGAATCTTTTCTGAACATCCTCAACCGTACCAGTATGTTTGCACAGGTATTGGCTCCAATCGGGTAAGGTATAAACGTTTAGATAACATAATGGATATATACAGACTTTATATATGCATGTGGATACTTAATGATAAAAACAACGACAAAAGCATGTTTACAAGTACGGATGTAGGTTTGACTAGATCTCTGATAGAAGCAGCAAACGTAATCCGTTGACATTAAAACATCTAGGTCCCGCGCACCATACGTGGCAAACACTGTTGACCCGTTGAGCTGATAATCCAGATCGGAAGAGTCATGTTTCATAACGAGTCATTTCGGAACAAAGACCTCCATCCATTGACACGACTGCATCAGCTGCTGATGCAGTCGACAGCAGACTGCAGCACGGTATGCGCTGGGCCAGAGTCGAGAGAAGATTATAGTTTCAGATCGTTCGTGTACAAAATGTACTCAACGTTTGACGGAATAGACGCTCTTACGTCTAAAACAAGTAGTGCGTATAACAGTGGAGATACGCAGCTTCTCTATGGGACGCGAGGCGGTACCAGTCGCAGCCTACCACGAGCTTCGCCGCATTTCATTATAAAAGACCGACTGTGCAAAAAAGCGGCAGGCCTGGACCCTGTCGATGCCAAGCCTACGATCGACTCTATTAAAGGCACTCTTCTGGACGAGGTATATATACACATTGGGAGTTCGTGGGCGAATCGTGGCGGATCGCGGCATCATAGGACATCGACCTGGGACGGGGTTGAGCAATGATGAGAAGTGAGATGCTAGACTGCTTCTAGGTTTGGTGGCGACTCATTGCCGGTTTAAGGCGCGATTTGGCGTATTGCAACAGGAACCGGCTGACCTTGACGCTAATGCTCATTTAGATCAGGATGCTAAGACGCTTTGTTGCTTTCATGAGTTGTTGGCGTTAGTGGACGAGACAGGGCTTGAATACGAAGAAATTAGGTGCTCGAGCGGGGCTGCATACGAGCTCAAATCTCGAGCTTTTCGTTGATTACTTTCGAGGTTAAGACCTCGATATGCATTCCACAGCACTGTTTGGAACTGTTTGTACATCTCGTAAACATCATCAGCGGTCAAAAAACATGTTTGATTCGATGAAACTAAAGTGGCTAGTCACTGTTTCAATATTTATTCAATTCAATTCAAGTGCTCCGTTATTATATTCAAAGGGTTGACAATTATGTACATAGTTATTCACAAAAGTCCTGTATTCAATATATACATTGTGCAATAATGGAAGTATAGAGAACAATTTACTAGATAATAGAATGAAATAGTACCATTGCGTAACATATGCGGTAGTACAGAATAAGAATATATGACTAGTTCATGGTTCTCAACATTCTCGCCAAACGCCACGAAAACATATTCTTAATTCGGTCAGAACGTGCAACTACTTTCGACGATATGGTTTGGGTGCTGCGCAGATTGTTTTTGCGAATATTAAAAAAGATGGAAAGCCTATTCGACTGAGAAATTCGTTCGTACATTTTAATATCTGCTCTCGAGTGTCGTTCCGATATAGGTGGTAAGTAGAGACTGCTACGCTCAACCTTACATCTCATTGCAACACGTCGAAGGAATTTGGACTGCATTTTTTCAATTGCATCAATATGTTTTTTTAAATACGGGCGCCAGACTTCACAGCTGTAGATGAATTTAGGAACTACAAGATTATTATAAAGGCGGATATAAAACATTAGGCATTTAATAATAAAACAACGAAAGATCATATTGCATATAAGACTAGCAGATTGAATAGTCTGCGTGATGTGAATGTTAAAATCAAGCTCCGGTGTAACCGTTACCCCAAGATCACGAATGCTGTTTACCCTGGGTATCTCTTGTCCATCAAGTGTGTAAGCGTAGTCTTCCTTCAGACACACAACGGCGCATTTAGGGACCGAAATTATCATATCATTTTTGGCACACCAATCGGAGATGGAGTTAATTGTTTTCTGTAATATTCCCCTCTCGGCTTCTGTGCCAGAAAAGCCCATAAAGTTTAAGATCGTCTGCGTAGAGTTTATACTTAAGTGTTGCGGGTATAACGTTTTTAAGATCTAAGATAAATATACAAAATAATAATGGGCCTAGACATGACCCCTGAGGCACGCCGGAGGGACACACCCCATACCGACTAAAACTGTTATTTACCCGCACACAAAACTTCCGATTCGTAAGATAACTTGATACCCATAAAACAGTGTGCTTGTCTATATTTAAGTCAATTAGTTTATGTACGAGTTTAAAATGATTTACTCTGTCAAATGCTTTAGAAAAATCAAAGTAAATACAATCAAATGTTTTCTTGTTGTTAATATAAATGGCCCAATCTTGGACCATTTCAACTAGTTGGGTTGCTGTAGATTTTCCCTTAGTAAAACCATGTTGCTGTTCATCAAGCACTCCCTCAGACTGCTTGAAGTGAAATATATGATCCACAAGTAATTTTTCAAATATTATACACGCTATTGATAATTGTGCCACAGGTCTATAGTTATCAATATTTGACTTGGATTCTTTTTTATGAACAGGCGTTATTACAGATTATCGGAAAAACGTCAGGCACAACACCTTCTTCGTAGGACATAAATTAATAATAACATAAATTAATAAATTAATGAAAGTGGCTCCGTTATAACCTGGGCCACTTTTTATAAAATATTGGGGGGATACAATCTGGGGTAAGGCATTTTTAGGTGCCCACATTTAGATGGAAGTTTATTTATTTTCTTTAGGATATTATGTTCCGACACAAATAAATACCGACACTTTGATGACGTTGGCGGGGGGAACGTAAGCGCTGGACTCGTCGGACCTGCTTCGGCCACGTAGACAGAGGAAAAGAAATCTTTGAAGGCATCGGCTTTGGAGATATCATCTGTGATAACCACATCACCTGTTTTCAGTGCCGTTATATCCTCTTTTCCCTTTAAGCGCTTATTGGCATACCTAAAAAAACGACTTTGAATCTTTAAAATCGAGATTGGATTCTTCTAATACCCGAAGTCTTTTGCTTGCCTTACTCAGTTTGATCTCATACCGCGGATTCGCGTCTTTTTCAATGAGTGATTCGAGACTAGAGATATACTCACGAAGCTTAGTGTTATTTTTAGACCTGCCAGTGCGCTTAGGAATAAGTTCCTCAATCCCAGCGTGCATCTGATTAACAAAACGATTATACATATCATCTACGGTATCACAGTTTAGAAAGACATATCTCCATGGCACAAATGTTAGTTTTTTTATAATTTGGTCGTAATCACCCTTAAAAAATTATATCCTCCCTCCTCAATAGGGGGGTATTCGGAATCAAATAAGAGGTTAAAAGAAATAGCGTTATGGTCTGAGGGTATTGGGGATTTAAAAACAGATAAGTCTTCTATTATAGCTGGATCGGTAGTAAGAAACTAATCAATCAATGTTCCCCTGGGGTCTTCGTTTGGCGTAAAAGTTGAAATTGTTTCATTCGACAGAAGACTGTTTGTATGACTAGATAAATCACTTGAGTTTATACTACAATCTGGCCATTCCTTGTCAATTGAGTCTCTTGTACCCCATTAGTGGACGCGTAATTCCAGTCACTTGCTGATATAAACCGTTTGTTATACAAGCATTTGTAAAAGTAGCCTCCATGGTTTGAGAATCTAAAAGGGACACATTTTGCCAGTCAATTCTTGGAAGGTTAAAATCCCCAACAATTAAAATTGGTTTAGTAATATCACATATATACACAGATATCACATATATTTTCAAAAGAGTCGCATATTCTTTTTATGCGATTCTTGCGCTCCACCAGCGATCCAGCATTCGTAGCATAAAAAACATGCCATCCTGACTGAACATGATTTTGAAAACACATCCAGCGCTAATGCTTCAATATCGTCATCCATCTTGACCTCACAAAATTTTAGCGTTTTCTAATTACATAAAATACAAACACCACCTCCTCGGAGCCCCGATCACACCGGAGTACTGAATACCTATTATCACAGCTTAATTCACTATTCGTAACATGTTTTCCGCCTACACCTAACCATGTTTTCAGTTATAAAAATTATATCAGTATCATATAAGGCGGTATATGAATTGAGCAACTGAACACGATCATCCTTTCCAATCGAGCGTGCATTGAAATATAAACATTTTAGAGCGCAGGCAGCCAGGGGGGAGTGGGGGAGGCGGGAATTGCTGGATTGAATGGGGCGATTAGTTGTGGTGGTAGAGGGGGAAAGTGGTGCCAATTGTAAACCAGAGGTTCCGGGGCAGGGGACTGGATTGTTTTAATGGATGATTGGAAAATGACTTTATGTTCGTTTTTTGTGGAGCCATTGAATTGTCCCGAAAATAAGAACTTTGTTCAGCCATTCTACGACCGTCTTTATATGATGGCTGTACAGGATCCAATTGGATGGCTATGTTCAAGTGATTGGCTATTTCACGAGAAATATGTTGAGCGACCAAACGAGCGCCATGCATTCCAAAATGCACTCCATTAATATGCATATTATTGGCTGTTTTCTGAATGTAACTAAGATCTTTAAAAACAATGGCACTCATATTAATTTACATCTTAATTGTTGGTTAATATACCTACACTCTTCTTCGTATCCTACTGCAATGGAATCGAACACACAATTAATCGAATATTATTTTTTGTAGACATAACTGACAAGATCATTTAGCGCACATTCAATTTCAAACCATACTTCTGAAATTGAGCCATCTTTCGTGCAGCACAATTTATCACATTATTCAATCCTGAATGAAGAATGACTAGACTAAAACGGCGAGTATTTCGGCGCAATTTACCTAGAGTATGTTCAATTGTAGTGCGCATAGTGGCGCCACCAAGACTATTAATATCGCAGCGTTCGTCATTTCCGATAGCATTTAATACAAATGACTTAACGCGCTTCACGTTTGAACTGCCAACAACTAAAACGCCCTGGGCAGTTCCACTCTCCGCAAGCCGTTTGAATAAGATATTTTTCTTCATTTAACTCCTTCCTATTCGATTTTGTCTCGTCCTCAATTGTTATTGTTTTGATGCATTGTTGACGCTTGTATTTTTGCTGCTCTTCGCGCCTCCGCTGCCTCTTCTGCGCCGCACGTTGATTGTTTGTTGTCACTAACTGCCAATCTCCCGTTATCGTCTGCTCTCTGTTTTTCTCCTTGCTCTCCCCTTCCACAATCTCTCCACCCCCACCGCTTCCCTCGGTCGTCGGCAGCTGAGGCTGGCTTGTTACGGCATCCACTTGCAATGCCACTTGTGCCGAGGAGAGGGAGGAGGGAAAGAGCTGCTTGCTGGCAGTATTGCTGCATTTCCGTGACCGACTGTGACAGGACACTTTACGAGTATAATAGCCGATGCTACGCTGGCCACGGTGGGTGGCATCTCGGCTGGGGGGAGGAGAGAAGACCAGCTGTGTGCGCATTACACCGTACAGCTGTAAGGCTGTCCAATTTAATAAATATGGTCCTGAATTTTTCGGTATAAGTTTCGTCGGTAGTTAAAATCGCATTCTTTAAATCGTCGAGCGCATTTTTAAAAGCACACAAAGTTTTTCCAACATTTTCGCAATAGTTCTTGTCACAGCTGTTCTGATTTTGCTGGTCACCCACAATATTCGAAAGATTTGTTTCCAACACTTCCTTATCGATTCTTGTCTCACAATGAATGCATACAAATCTCTCGCAATTGGGTTCTTCCAGACTAAACAATCCACCGCAGTAGACACATACGATGGCTGGTGCAATACGCTGTGTTGATGGCGTTGAGATCTGTTGCCGCCGTCGTGTGGAACGATGCACAGCTGGCGTCTCAAAGTTAAAACTCATCTCCAAGGGGAGATGGGGTGTTTCTGGCAGTACACCCAACCTCGGTTGATGCGACATTTCACAGAGATATGTTAAAAACACAATGTCTCACAAAACACAATGTGTCACAGGTAAACACAAAATTTAAATATAACTGACTAAATTTGAAAACAAATGAGATATTTGACTAGCACAAAATTTAAGATACAACTCTTGAGCTAGCACCTGCAGATATCCACAAACTGCAGCAACACAACATACAGGCTCTCACTCAAAACTTTGAACACTAAATACTATATAAAAAAGCATTAAAACTGATAAATCGGTTAAGATCGACGAGAACAGTCTGCGGCGATGCACACCGGTCGAAACGAAACCGGATCTCAATTTATTTGCGAAAAGTTAAACCCACATAGCAATTGCACTTCATCAGTGACGTCAACTTTAGCACCGAACGAGACAAACTTGTAGTTGACAGAAACAACTCTCATTGACTAAGCAATAAATGTTTCTAATCAATACGAGATATATACACTAAGCAAGATGACT
>QVRM01005355.1:0-25000 GCA_003439945.1 Dermanyssus gallinae
TATATATAAGCTGTCGGCTTCAGCATAGCGTCAGCCGAGGCAGATCGTGATCTTTCTATATAACTACAGGAACTACGTTGCGCTCAAGATGAAGCGTAAATAGCGACGAACAGCGTTAATGCATACACGCACAAACTATTCTGTAAACGAATAGGACGTCCTCCAGCTCCCGTGTCGGCCATTGTGAGAACGAACAAAGGCTTGATCAATGGACGGTAACGCCCTGTAACCCACCCTTATATACATTTCATGAGATAACATTGTGTTTGGGCATATATATATATATATATATATATATATATATATATATATACTAACCCCAACCAAATTGATTATTTGGCTGCAATCTTCGGAAACGTTCTAGCAAGGTGGCAATATGATTAGAAATGCAACGAGAAGGAAATCACAATAGCAGAAAACAAACAATTCTACAAAACAAAACCAAAACAAGCTAAATATATGAATATATTATAATAAAATATGTGTTCTGTAGTAGAATAAGACATTATACAATCACCGTCTAGGCCATTGTCAGAACGGGCAATGTCTAATGAGCGGTAACGCCTTATAACCCATCCCTGATATAAATTTCAGTTGTACGAGATAACATTATATATATATATATATATATATATATATATATATATATATATATATATATATATAATTTGCAAGCACGTATTTAATCCAGCCAATTTATACATTTAGCTAATAAGTACTAAAAAACGTGAAACTTTGTGGCAACATAACCATAAGGGAGAAGATCAGTGGGAAGGGAAGCACAAAAGTATACTTCCCAAAATCTTAAAAGGCAAAACAAAAATAAATTATTGACCCACATATAACAATAATATCCTATCTTTTACTTGCTGAGGACAATAGCACTACGAAAAGACACGCCTTCTGATAGTTGCAATTTCATGTGCAGGTTGAGCTCCTCAAGACCCATAAAGTATTTTTACAGAACATATATATATATATATATATATATATCATAGTATATGTTTGCGTGTTTGCGTATCATAGTATATATATATATATATATATATATATATGTATATATATATATATATATATATATATATATCTAACGCAACTGGCAAGCAAACATCGACTATAATCTGCACAAAACCGGCTGCTACGTAGAGAAATCCCCACCTCACACACTGAGATTTAAAAATAAAGTTGCAATAAAAATGGTAACTATATTTTATATGATTTATACGTGTTTATATAGAAGTGTAAAGTCAATAGCAAAGTTAGGCAGTTTTGTCAGCCTAACAGGCCTCTCAGTTGCAATATGAATGGCAACTTGCATGTATGCATATGTCAACGTAAAGTTACCGTTATTACACTAAACGTGTGTGCTACAATGATCAAATTTTAGCTTAGCATTGTGTGCGATTGAGTTGTATGGGCACATCGAAAGTAGCGCTTTCGAATAAGTGGGTGCGGTCAAATTGTGTACGCGCAGTTGAAAATTTTTTGTATTTCAGTCCTACCCGTTTGGCAGTAGTCGGTTTCGACTAGGTAGACTATTTGTGACAATCTGCTGGGAGCACCTCAGCCTAAGAAACGCCTGAGAAACGTGTTTTGATTCGGAAAGTTTGTCAGACATTGTCTCGGTTAGACTCCCCAACACAAAGAAAAGCAGTAAGTTAGTTTAGAAAAGACGAATGCTCTATGCGAACAAATATATAATTCGAGCAGAAAGTTCCGCGTGTTTCTAAATCGCGCACGTAAGTGGAAATCTATGTGATATTTTTGTTTATTTTTAGTTAAAGGTCAAACGCATTGCAAACGCATTTGTTCGGTTAGAGAAAGAAGCATGTCGTCTTTAGACGACCACGGGAAACGCGATTGGCTGCTGGTTGTAACATCAGGTGGGAATGTTCAGGAGGGCAGAAGGGTACAGGTATGGGACATTTGCGTATCCGAGATGCTTGGCACTGTAAGACAAATACTTGCTTATGTCCCAAATTCCTCCGTAACTCACCAATAGCCAAAGAGTGGGATGGCCAGGTACGCACACAGCAAAACAATTCATGTTTCTTGTAGAGATCAGGGTCCCTTGAGGAAATCACGTCACATTGGAAATAGTATTGTCACTATATGATATACGTAGGGATGTGTAAATACACGATTTACGATTTACGATTTTATTAATAAAATTTTGGCTTGTAAATATGAACTAAATGTCCAAACCTTGTTCTTTCATTGGGTATGGCAGCCTTAGGCAGCTATAGACAAACACATTAGACGTAGGAAATTAGAGTGAACGTTAACAGCCAATGACCGATCTATCTCCCATCGGCTGACTGCGTTCCTCAGTCGGCGACGAGTTCTGGTCAACACATATAAATAGCAACATCCTTAACCGTTATTAAAAGCCAATCTAGGGCCAGTAGCCCTGTTGATGTAAATACAAGCTGTAGATATTAAAACTTTACAAACATTGATAGCAAAAATCAATTTTCAACCATTTGTTCTTGCAACTACTACTTCCACTACCCCAGGGCAATAGAAGCCAGATACTTGTGTTATCGGTCTATCGGAGAGTCTAAGCTAACCGGCAAAAAAGTGCTTTTTCTGTTGAGACATTCTCGATCTACTCCACCAATAACAGACTAAGTGTGTAAAAAGGAAAGATAGCGCGAGAGACTTTGCAGTAATAATAATAATAATATTTATTATTATTATTATTATTATTATTATTATTATTATTATTATTATTATTATTATTATGTAACAAAAGTGTACAAGAAAGGATTACTACGAAATACCAGCTCTAAGGCTTCTTCCTATGAGAAGGTAGTGGTTGTAAAGTGTTCTTGAATCGTTCTGTCCGACAGGAAATGGAATGGCAGGAACTAAGCACACAAGTTTTGCCAGTCGCACCAAGATACGCGGCAGTATCTTAAATGAGGCTCTTGGTCGTAGGGAGGGTTGATGTCTGCGCTCTACTACTGTTGTCGTGGTTGATGCTGTTGCTGTTGGTTTTGGTATAGTTATATTGACACTTTGATTTTCCTGGTGCAGCACCACCAACGACAGTATTATTGACAGCAGCAATACTGTCGTTGGTGGTGCTATTGCTGCCAATGTTGCTTTTATTGTTTTTGTTGTTGTTGTTTTTGCTAGTACTGGTGTTGTTCTTGTTAGTGCTGTCGTCGTTGTTGTTGTTGTTGCTGTTGTTGTTGTTGCTGCTGCTGCTGCTGCTTTTGTTCGTATTGTTGTCGTTGTTGTTGATGTTGTTGTTGCTGTTGTGCGCTCACCATCCTGTTCTGAAAAGGCAAGCAAAATCACGCGAGATCAGCAGCCTGTGGCGGCAATTCACGGCAGCAGCAGCAGCAGCAGGAGCACCGCTATCGTGGCTAATGCTCTGGTCGCTGTATCCGCTGTCGTCTTTCTTCCGTCGGAACCGGGAACACTGAGCACTGAGCGGAAGGGCGGTGCCGACCTGCTCGGATGTCGGCGTCATCATCATCTTGTCCACCAATAATACAGCAAACACGAATCATTACGCACACTCTTCACATTGACACATATACAGATAGACAGACAAACAGGCAACCAGACAAACAGGCGCACCATCCAGGCGCACTTTTATCGACGGCCAACAAATACTAACGTGTCGAAAACATCGTGTTTTAGCACAATAGCCCCCTCTATTTTCCCTCTAGATCCCTCAACCTTCAGCCAGTACTAGGCGGCTGTTCAAAAGTGGTCTTAATGAAAACCATGCATTTTGCCGTCTGTTTTTTGTTTTTTGTTTAATTCCTTAATGTTTTTGTGTTTCTAACCGTGGCGAGAGCGCGCCAAAATGCGAATTTTAGGTAGCTCATTCTTCAAGAACTTTTTGAACGACTTAGTTCAAAAGGGTACTTAAACAGCAAGCAGCGGGGCGTAGGCAGCTACCACTTCTACGCTTGTACGTACTATGAGTTGTCATATTTATATATGCATATATATATATATATATATATAATTGTCAGTTACTAAACAACACGCTGGTAGATGTTAAAACTTGTGGTCAGATATAAGAACACAAAAACTGTCTCTGAACAGACCTACGAAGTGCGTGTGTGTACGTTTCTCGAGCAAGAGTTGGTATGTTTGCTTTTTTCTATCCCACCCTTATCGTGCACAGACACCTCATTTACAAACTGCATTTAGATGTTAGACCCTTAACTGGGTGTCGAGCACAGGTCGAGCGAGTAATGTGTGATGATGTGATTGAGAATTGCTATGCAAAACGATGCCACTCTGAACCGCATCAATGAATGAGATGCAGTCTCAACGAATAAACAGTGACAGGGCGCCATGATAATGACGTGCGTGTATGTGTGTGTTTGATACATATGTTCTCTGTCGCAAATACCTACCAATCGAAGAAGATAGCAGAGTTGAATTCCTACAAAAACTTTCCACTATTACTACTACTACGACGACGACGACGACAACGACAGAGCCAAAGTATTTTCAAATAGAAAAAGAAACCTGCTTAAAGGCTTTACTATTATCATGCCTCGTTTGTGTGTGTATCTAGACACTAACCATCATTAAGGACTAACGACATACTTGAAGTGTCGTTACATAGACGGGAGCGACCGCTACAATAAACAAATTAACTCGATACCTTCGCCGACTCTTCGTTACAAATGAGTGTATATTAAATACAACAAAAAAAAAGACTAAAAGAGAACACAGTTTGTTTGGTCAACAACGATTAAAAAGCAGCCATGGCAAACAAGGTGTGCAAATATATATATATATATATATATATATATATATATATATATATATATATATATATATATATAATATATATACAGGGTGTTCCTATTTGTGTGTCCAAAACGCTAGGGTATGGTCAAACTCGGTGAGAAAATCATTTTTGCCAATGGGTGGAAGCCGGGAAAACGTTTTGTTTAGGAGTGAGGATGAAATTTATAAAAGCAGTTATTCTGTCTTTTTCTCCTACATAGTTGTGCAAAATCTACGTTTGCGGGAGAACCAGTCAGCGCACAAAGGAACCGATCATACCGGCGTGTTTGGCGGGAATATTCTGCACAATAAAGTATACATTACTAGCTTGCGTAGCAAAAAGCGAATAGCCAGATTAAGGAAAGTCATAAAAAGTCAAAATGTTACGTTAACGCTTTTTTGTGCAACATCGTAATTTTTTCCATTACGACCAAAAATGCACGTTCAAAAGACTACTCTCAGGCAATAGCAGATTCAATGCCCACTACATTCGTACCAAAGTGATGGTGCTGCGTTACGTAGTTGCCAAGTAACTAAGCTTTTTCGACAGTCATATCGAAAGCGAAGGCATGCATACTTGCATAGGGTGTATGAGAAAGTTAGGTACATATTTTGAGGTTTGGTAGAACTCAGCAAGAGAATAATTTTTTCTAATGGAAAGAGGGGGCGGAAACGTCTTGGCAAAATGCTACGGTTCTGGACGTGAAAACTTCAACGTGAAACATAACAACTATGACTGTCGAAAAAGCTTAGTCACTTGGCAAATACGTAACGCAGCACCATCACTTTGGTACGAATGTAGTGGGCATTAAATCTGCTATTGTCTGAGAGTAGTCTTTTGGACGTGCATTTTTGGTCGTAATGGAAAAAATTACGATTTTGCACAAAAAAGCGTTAACGCAACATTTTGACTTTTTATGACTTTCCTTAATCTGGCTATTCGCTTTTTGCTACGCAAGCTAGTGATGTATACTTTATTGTGCAGAATTTTCCGCCAAACACGCCGGTATGATCGGTTCCTTTGTGCGTTGACTGGTTCTCCCGCAAACGTAGATTTTGCACAACTATGTAGGAGAAAAAAGACAGAATAACTGCTTTTATAAATTTCATCCTCACTCCTAAACAAAACGTTTTCCCGGCTTCCACCCATTGGCAAAAATGATTTTCTCACCGAGTTTGACCATACCTTAGCGTTTTGGACACACAAATAGGAACACCCTGTATATATATATATATATATATATATATATATATATATATATAATATATATACGAAGTGTAACGGCATTTATCAGCTGTATACAAGCAAAATTCAACATGTCAGCCACAAGCGGCAATCGGCGGCGACATTTATAGTTTGAGTTTGGTTCAAGGAAGTAAAGAAAACATGGTTTAGCGATGTTGTCGACAAACCCAAAATGGCGGAGATCTGCATTAAGTTTCGTGTTAAAAATCAAATCATATGTTCTTAAATGATGAACATGCGACTGCTTATGGTGATCAAGCAGTGTCCCGAAACACCGTGTATATTTCGTATCGTCGCTTTCGCGACGGGCGTGATTAGACAGGGCTAACCTTCGTTCGGGAAGGCCGTCAAAGTCAATAACAAAAGCAAACATTACAAGCGTTCCAAATATCGTACCCAAGAAGCGCCGAAAATCTATTAGAAGATAACCGATGAATTTGAAATATTTTACGGATTAGTTGTAGCATCTTTGACCAATATTTTATGTGTCAGAAAACTAGCGGCAAAGTTTGCTCAAAAATGTTGAATTTTCAGAAAATTTCCAGCTAGTTGGAAAATGTCAAATTTAAACCTTCAGGCGGTAGCAGAATATTCTAACTTGCTTCTGAAAGTGATAGCACGAGACAAGTCATTGATTGATTTCATTTAGTTCGCACCCTTCGCGTAAAATATCTACAATACATTTAAAATAATTGTCTGCATTTTGACTAAGAATATACATCACATACGCCAATTTGTTATCTAACTATACATTTGAGTTTAAGAATTGGCGCACCGAATCGATTTTGACACACTGGCCGACATATTCTCTATCACATATGTATGGTTTACAAATACAAGTTACGTCCGATTCGTGAAAGCCCTGTGTCTCGCAAGCAACGTGATGAAACCCATGAACCGCAAACCTAGTAATATAATGTCTATTACACCTATTACTAATGGTGTTGGTTATGGCTGGAATTGTGAACAAAAGCTGGTCGACTTCCTTGAGCTTCGCTTTATGGGTAGATATATATATATATATATATATATATATATATATATATATATATATATATATATATATATGTATTAATACGCTTTATTTAAGGAAATGTTTAGTTTGCTAACATCAAGTTTCCATGGAGTTGGCAGGTTACTCTCCATAGGAACATATGGTTTAGTGTTTGTTTCGTCGCTACAAACTTTGGAAGAATATTCTTCTCACGACGCGTCGTCGTATGAATGATAGTGAACATCTTTAACGTCATATCGGTATGAGTTTTCTAAATACTTACGAAAATGTTACAGTCAATCTTCCGCAGCCTTCCAATATATTAAGAATCTGGACGTCAACACTTGGGATTCCACACTTGTATGCAATGTTTCGTCGGGATTTGCTGCATAACTTGTCTAGGAGTCGCTGATTTTTTTTCAGACGTGGATTCCAGACTGGGGCTGCATATGTTATGATAGGCAGTACGTACACCTCATAAGTAATAGTTTTAGGTATATGTGTGGATCCCTCAGTATGAATGAGCGTGTAATCTAGTTCGCTCTCTGTTTTGGTCTTAAAACGATATCTGTTATGTGTTCGGTGTACTTCATATTAACAGATGTCATTACACCAAGGTCTCTGATCAGTTTTTCCGAGCCAAGAGGGTGGCCACCGATTGTGTAACTGTTCTCTGCATTTCCGCTACCAAAATGAAATACAACGCACTTTGTCACCGAGAGTTGCAGATTGAGCAAAACGGACTACTTGTAGGACTTGTTTACCGTATCCTGCGATTTTTTGCAGTCCTCGGCCGAGTCCGCTTTTCTGGATATTTTAACGTCATCCGCATAGATCTTATATGGCACGTTTTCGGGAATAATACTCCTTAGCGAATTGATGTAATGAATAAGCATTTGTGGTCCCAGAATGGTACCTTGAGGGCAACCGGAGGTGGCGTAATCCTTCTGTGACAGTGTATCATGAAAACGTACATGGAAGGTCCGTTCACGTAGGAAATCATTTATCCATGCAACTATTTTGGTGCCCTACTCTAAATTTAAGCAGTGACTTAAGTAGTTTATTGTGTGTTACAATTTCAAAAGCAGACTTATAATCAAAATATATAACGTCAAAACACTTTGATGCGTAAACATGTTCCGCCCAGTCAAACTGCGTGTCCAATAGCTGGAGTGTGCAGCTTCTACCAGGACGATAAACAAATTTTTCTTTAATGATCAGTCCTTGCTTGTCGGCGTTCTGATATATAGCTATGGAAATTGCACCTTCTAACAGTTTACACGCTATAACAGTGAGCGAAATCGGTCGCCTATCTTTTGGGTCTAACTTTTTTCACCGCTTGATTACAGGGCTAACAAGCGCCGTTCTTAAAATCTCCGGTGACATCGAATCTTCCAGCGATCGACGAAATATCAAGCTTAAGGGGTGGCATATCAAAATTCCAAGCTGCTTGTATTGATTGACGGCACCCCATCTGGGGTATTGCTTGTCTTAGATTTCAGGCCCCTTAGGTGCTTCAGAAGGTTTTCAGATGTGACGTCAACATTATTTACGACCACTAACTCGTCACCAGGAGCATGCGTAACTCCTGAATCTCGGAGACGTAGCTCATCATGGATGGATAAATTTGTGCGAATATTTTTTTATTAGTTCTGCTTTTTTATAATCATCAGAAGCAAGTGAACCATCGGGTCGCATAATTGACGCCAGATAGTCACGAACTGAGATTCGTTTGCGGACATATCTGTGGATTGAGTTTACATCGCTGTTTCGAAAAACAGCGTGCTCCTTTAGAGTCCTTTGTCGAATGCATGCTTTGTTGAGCTTTTTCTGAAGCTGGCCATTGTTGTGCTCATTGGCCAGCTTCATCATCCAACTTGACTATTGACGTTTGCTTGGGGCGCTTGCAGTCCGTTATGACGAACTCCACCATACGATGATCAGAGGACAGGTGGTTTGGCCGCACAGCAACTTCGTCCACCGAATCATCGTTGCAAGCAAAAAGCAATGTCTAGTAGAGATTCGCGTTGACCGCCAACACGTGTTGCTTCTGTAACATGTTGTTGGAGTCCGTACTCAACGCCGAAATTCAGGAGTATGGCTTCTTTTGAATTCTCGTGTAAGGGTCGTAGCAAGCTGAGCGTCTTCCAATTATATTCCTCAAAAAAAAAATATATATATATATTTATATATATTTATTTATATATACATATATACATTTATATATATATATATATATATATATATATATATATATATACAGGGTATTACAGGAATATTTGATCAACGATATATGAAATTGTAGAGCTCGTTAAGGCAAATATTTTTTTCAATGGAACATGGTCTCTAAGAGGCCCTGTTTCGGAATGAGAGTTAAATTACTACAATTTGTGACATTGGTGTTTTTGCCCGACATAGGAGCATAGAATGTGCTGTTGCGAGACAACCAGGTTTCTTAGACAGAAGCTAAACACACCGCCGTATTCGTGAGAAAATTCTGCTTCTTTCGTAAGGCCGGTCAGAAGATGCTACATGGTCGCTTAGAAGAGCCAAAATTCGCCATTCGCCAAAATGAAGTTATTTTATTAACCTTCACGCCCAATACCTCAAAATCAATACCTTACGACCACTAACAGCGCTCTAACTAACATATTCAGGCAAATGCGCATTTCATGACGATCATTTTGGTACTAAACTTATGGCAATGCGAGCTGTGGTTGCGGAGTAATTACGATTTTTTGGTGGGATGTCCAGATTATCTCTGGTTGTCTCGCAACAGCACATTCTATGCTCCTATGTCGGGCAAAAACACCAATGTCACAAATTGTAGTAATTTAACTCTCATTCCGAAACAGGGCCTCTTAGAGACCATGTTCCATTGGAAAAAATATTTGCCTTAACGAGCTCCATATATCGTTGATCAGATATGGATGTTTAGCCAAAGCAGAAGGCACAAGTGTCCCTTGACCTTGTTTAAAAACCCAGCCATTCCAAGGTCAAATCCGAGTAGCTAGCTGGTGGAGCCTCATCCCCCCCCCCCTCTCCCAGCCCGTTCCGACAAACTTGAGACGAAGCCCGGTGTATATCATATATTTGATGCTGCAATATAATACAAGCCGTCATCAGGTTCTCCGGTAACCCTTTAGAGCTTGATAAGATATGAGGACGGTGATGCTGATAATGCTGATAATAGCGATACGTGGCGGATACATACACATTAAACACACGTGCTTTTGCCACGCTTTATCTGCCCTGCTTCTCTCCCCCCCCCTCTCAGTATCGCCCTCTCTCTCTCTCTCTCTTTCTCTCTCTGTGTGGGTTTCATAAAGACACCCGCTCTAAGAGCCACTCAAAGCCACGCGTAGATTGATTGATGCGTATAGTATATAGGTTCAGTCACTCAGTCAGCGAGGGAATAGAATAGAGAGAAGAAGGACAAGAACGTCAAGGTTGACGTTCTTGTCCAAAAAGCTAAAAGGAGCTGGCTCCGACAGACGCAGAACGTTTTCCGAAGTGAAAAAGACTGCGAGAGAATACAAGGACGACACTCGAGAGGAGACGGCGACGACGACGACGACGACGAAGATAGAAGACGCCAAAAGTAGAAGTAGGACAATGAACGAGACGATGCAGAAAACAAGTGGCTGTTTTCGAATCGGAGCTTGTCTTGTCCCCAACCATCGTTAGCTACAAATATGACTACTACTACTACTACTACTACCACCGGCGTTGTCGGGCAACCGTAAGGGGGGTGGAGACGGCTGGCCGGCCAGCCGATCATCAGACAGCCCAAAGAATAGGGCATCATTGACGAACGCCGCTTTCATGATCTCGATTGCGACGAGAGAGCCCTTTATGCCGCCGACAAGTTGCCTATGATCATTCGACAACGAAACAGCAGCTTGAAAAGTATGGTGCGGGCGCCGCTGGCCTGTCGGCGCCGCTGGCCTTTCATGGCGTATCATCGTTGCCATCAGCAGATGAACAAACGCATCAGACAACACAACGCTGAAAGACCCGCACACACACACACATACATAGAAGAAGAGAAAGAGGAGAGGGAAGAGATCACAAGGCAAACCGGAAGAGAGTAGAGCAGAGAAGAAATTAAAAAAAAACGAGGCAGGAGAGGAAAATGCAACGCAAACGAGAGAAGAAGAGAAGAAGAAAAAAATGAGGAAATAGAGGAAAAGGAAAGCAAAAGAAGGAAGAGAAGACAAGGAAAAGGAAAGCAAAAGAAAGAAAAGACGAGAAGGAAAAGCAAACGACGAAAGAGAGAGAAGAAATTGAGGAAAATCTTGAGAAGACAAGGAAGAAGAAAAAACGCTGCTGGCTGTGGGGGTGGCATAGCTGGATGATATAATGGTCGCCTTGCTGTTGGTGCTGCTAGGTTTCCCATATGTTAATATATGCCCCCCCCCCTGGGTCCCCGCTCCCCGCCCTGTTCTCGTCCTCGCCTTCGCCCTCACTATAGGCTTTTATTGGCGCCGACTTTATCGACTTCATCGTCTTCGTTAGCACTGGCGTTCTCAGCACCAACACGAGTAACATCAACGGCAGCACGGCAGTGCCAACAACGGCAAAACCTTCACCAGCAAAGGTGAGGGTCCTGCCGGTCTAGCAGCCAGCTCGGTAACCATAGACGTTAGACGATGCGTGAAAACAGTCGCTGTTAGTAAAAGTCCTTGTTATTATTATTATAATATTTTTTTTTTCGTCGTCTGCTACGGCGACGAACGGTTGTGTCGTGCGTGAGCTTCTGTGAATATTCCTCTCGTTTTAGTGGTTTTGACGAGTTTTTCCGGACAAACTTTGTGCGAGCGCTTCTCTTCGTGTTCAAGTGTCCGGTGCGGTGTGCTCTGTGTATTTTTCCGGGTTCTTTCCTGGTTTTTGAACGCTTCGGCTTTCCCGACCGAACGTCCTGATGGACGGCGATGTGGATGCAGACGGTGGGAGCAGCGGTTCGAGCGGTCACCTCCGCGGGCCGGCGTCTGCTACGCCGTCCTCGTCTGCAGCGCTGGCGGCGCTGTCTGCCATGGCGGCGGAGGGTAGCCGCACGATGCGGTCACGTTTGGAGATGTTGTCTGCAGGTGCCGCTGCACCTGTGCTCAACGTGCCGCGCACGTCGCCTGTGAGACCGGCCTCTGTCACCGGCGCATCTGATATGGTTGCCTGCCAACCTATGGAAGTGGCTAGCCCAGCTGGTGACTCTCGCAGCAACGCTGTAGTGGCGGAGATGACAGCTGTCGAGACTACACCAGCTAATCCAGTCGCACAGGAGCCTACTCTCAAACGGGCCCGTACTGCCTCAGATACGGAGGATTCTCGTAACGGTGTTGAACCTTCTCGGGGAGTCTGTGATACGATTGGTGACGACGGCTTCGTCACAGTCGTGAACAAGAAATCATTTCGGCGAGTGATTAAAGCTGAAGCGGAACTTTCACGCTTCCGTGAATCGGTTGACAATGGCACCGGTCCAGTCTACACAGTGCGGTTCACGTCACAGGATTCTACGCTTCCGGCACCTGAAGGTTCCAACAAACAGCAGCAGGTCCGGCGCCCGGACTTTTCGGGCGAACAACTGGTGAAAGTATTCAAGGCCCTCCATGACCTGGTGCCGACGGCAACGTTGGGAGGCGGTCCCAAGGGGATAACGGCCACGGTGCCCACGATTTCGGCCGCAAGCGACTTGGTGTCCGTCAGCGCGTTGGGGGGCGTGCCGGTAATAGGATTGTGTTCCACAATGGATCAGTTTTGGGGCGTCATCAAAGACGTAAACCCGGCCTTTTCTGACGAGTGTCTGCTATCCGAGCTCGCCTCGTACGGTGCGATGAAGATAAGGAGAGACACGAGGCCCGGGCTCAAGAACGAAAAGAGCGTCCGAGTGCCGTCAACGAGGATACACGTTCTCTTCAAGAGGACGCCCCCTAATAAGGTCTTTATTGTGTGGAGGGACCATGATGTGTCGGTTGAAGCTTCGTCACCGATTGTCTGCTTTAATTGCCAACGCACTGGCCACACGGCAACTCGCTGCACTCGCGCTCGTGCATGTAGAAGATGTGGTGCGCACGACCACCTAGCCGCGTCATGTCGAAACCGAGCTCGTTGCGTAGACTGCAGTGGCCCCCACCCTAGAGGGGACTCGGGCTGTCCCGTTTTTGCATTAGCCCGCGAGAAAAGCAAGGTTTTGCTCGGCTCACGCATGCTTCAACATGCGCAGTTGTCGACGCCGGCGGCCACCTTGGTCGTTGTCCCGGACCCTGCACCTACTCGGCCAGGCACATCTGCACCAAGCACCTACGCGGCGGCCGTACGTCGTCTGGTGATACCAGCCTCCCCGGATGAGGCTCCGGAGCCTTCGGCATCGCGTGCTGAGGTCGTGCTCCCCCCTCTTCGGCCGATCCCCGCTCCGCGAAAATCTACACTTCGTGCGAAGACTCCGCCACCTCCTGAAACAGGACCTTCTAAACAAGTCAAGGCCGCTTTTCGCCGCCCTTCCAAGCGTCATCGCCGATTGGCTCGGAGTGAGCCGGTTCCGCGCGGCCGCGCCGTCACCCGTGTTCGGGCGCGCCCACCGAAGTCGACCGACGACTTTGATTTCGGGTCTTTGTCCAAGGCCGTGTCCATGCTCGCTCGCATCAACCCGAAACTAGGCGACACTCTTCGAGGCATTGTGAAGGCACTGCGTCCCCTGCTCGCTTTGGCCCCGTTGCTGCAAGGCCTGGTGTCTCCCGCACCAGCTCCCAAATGATGAACCCTGAGCCCACTCAGTCCCCCGGCGCAGCCCCCCATCCCCCTCGTCTGTCCGTTTCAATAGCAGGTAACCCTCCCGTAAGGGTCACTTGCCCCAGATGCGGCCGGGACTTCACTCGCCGCGGTCTCCCCATTCACCAAGCTAGATGTCGTCCCACGTCTACAACTCCCGAGTCGTCTTCGACTGCTTCCTCCACGCCAGCACTCCCGTCACAGCCTAGACAGTCGCTGGTCGACAGGCTCATACTTGCGTCGCAACAATCTAGAGTAATGCGTGTAGTCCCCCGGGCTGTGAGGCCTTTGGTTGCCGAGTCCCTATGCGACGTCCTCGACCTCGTGGCGGCCAACAACGACGTCCCCTCGTGGGAGTCGCTCTTGTCATTCGCTTACGTGGTCCTTCAACTGCCACCTCGCACTTCGTCGTCCACCTCTTTGGCAGCGACTGTTCGGTCGAACCTCCGAGCGTTTCGCGACGGCTGGCGGTTCGAATTTCGCGTAGGTGGTGTTAGAAGAGTCACATCAGATGCGTGCGACTCCCCTGAGGACTCGGCACGCCGCGTTTCGTCTAAACTGTCCGAGGGAGACGTTTCCGGGGCGGCCCGCTTACTATGCTCTACGGACTCGTTTGTTTCGGGAGACGAAGTCCTGGCCTCGCTTGCCGCCAAGCACCCACCTGCTCCATCGGACTCGATTTTTCCGGACCCTCCTGACTCTATGACGCAGCGTCACTCTTCAGTCGATGATGTCTTGGGAGCTGTTGCCAGCTTTCCGGCCAGTTCGTCCGCCGGTCCTGACGCTTTGCGTCCGCGTCATCTGAAGGACCTTCTTGCACCCGTGCTTGGACCGGTGGCAAGGAGACTGGCCGCAGCACTTGCCAGAGTGGTGGACGTCTTGAGATGGGGTACACTGCCGACTGAGGTCAGGGAGATTATATTCGGCGCCAAGCTATTCGCACTCCGCAAAAAGGACTCATCGATTCGCCCGATCGCCTGTTCTCTCACGATACGGAGGATTGCTGCAAAAATAGCCTGTCGTGAGGCCAAAGATCTTATCATTGAGCAGCTTGGCCCGCACCAGTTGGGTTTTGGCTTAGCAGGCGGGGCGGAGGCAGCTGTACATGCAGCAAGAGCCTTCGTCCAATCAAGCCCGCCCCGAACGGCACTCTTGAAGTTGGATTTTCGCAATGCATTCAATACTATTCGAAGGGATCATATACTTCGTGCAGTTCGTGATGCAGTACCGGAAATCTTCAACTTAGTGAATCACGCATACAGGGAGCCATCCGTCCTGTTGTTTGGGGCCCACACGTTGTCCTCGGCATCAGGTATACAGCAGGGAGACCCCTTGGGGCCGGCTCTATTCAGCCTGGGTATCCGTGAGCTGGTCAACTCAATACAAGTGCCTTTCAACGCCTGGTACCTCGACGATGGCACACTCGGTGGACCGATGGAGGACTTACTCGAGGAAGTGCGCAGAATTCTTGCCTTTGAGACAGTCAGTGGCCTGGTGTTAAACACGGCCAAATGCGAGGTGTTCGCGCCGGGGACAGACCCGGACGACCCCACATTGAGTGCCTTACTTGCGTTACTACCGGGGTGTAGAGTCGTGTCTGAACACGAAGTTACGCTCCTTGGCGCACCGCTCCTACCATCTGCACTGTCGAGTCTACTCGACCCCATGATGGACAGATTGTGGGCGATGCAAGAACGTCTGCCTCTGGTCGGAGCCCACCAAGGGCTTTACCTACTCCGCTCATCGTTCTCCGCGTGTCGCATCGTACATATCATACGATCCATGGATTGTTCGGGTACAGTTAACCAGCTTCTCCAACCATTCGACGACCAGGTGGTGGAGGCCCTCGAGACGGTTTTGGGTCTGAACTTACGACCACGAGAGGTGCGCCAGGCGGCTCTCCCCACCTCCATGGGCGGTCTTGGTCTTCCCTCGGCCCGCTCCTTGGCAGGCCCTGCCGTGGCCGCCTCGATGCACGCTACTTCGGGTCATGTCCAGCGCCTGCTCCCGCCGGGGGCTTGGGCATTGTTTGAGGCAACTCGCGACGCTATAGCGGCTGGACTCCAGGCTTCACCGCCTGATATGAATAGACTTGCCTGCCAGAGGGCCTGGGCCGAGAAGGTGCACGAATCTTCGCTTACTGAGTTGCTTGAAGAATGCGGTGACGACCAGGATAGGGCGCGCCTACTTGCCGTCGCTCGCCCAGGAGCGAGCGACTGGCTACACGCACTCCCTGCTGACTCATTGGGTACCCGCCTTGACGACCAATCCACCCGGATCTGCGTTGGCCTGAGACTGGGAGCTGATTTGGTAGAGCCACACAGATGCACTTGTGGCGAGCCCGTCGGACGCCTGGCCAGACACGGCCTGTCTTGCGCTCACTCGGCGGGCCGGCGCCCACGTCACACCGCTCTGAATGACATTCTTGCAAGGTCGTTACGAAAGGCCGGAATCCCTTGCGTCCTGGAACCGCCTGGTCTTTCTAGAGACGATGGCAAGCGGCCCGACGGCTTGACTTTGATACCTTTCTACAAGGGTCGTTCCCTGGTGTGGGATGCGACGGTGACCGACTCTCTGACCCCCTCCCTTGTCGGTCCCGGCGCTTCTCGCCCAGGAACTGCCGCTTCCCGCGCCGAGACATCAAAAACAAGAAAGTATGCGAACTTAGGCCGGGCGTACCACTTTTCACCCTTCGCATTCGAGACGCTGGGTGGCCCTGGGCCCCTCACAACCACGCTAATTTCCCAGGTTGGCGACGCTTTACAGCAGGCTACGATGGACAAGAGGGCGGGCACTTTCTTCTGCCAACGGCTTTCCCTAGAGATTCAGAGAGGTAACGCGATTTCGGTGCTCGGAACTATGAAAGACTGGATGGACCCGCGTCTTCGCGTCAGGGGTCGGGCAAGACTACCACTTGGACACGAGTGATAGATGAGGAGTGAGCCATCGGTGCCGTGGATTTAAACATTCACATGTATATATTAAATTCCTAAATAAAAGGTGAATTATAATAATAATTATTATTATTAATGTTGCCGTAGTCGTAATGATACTTGTAGTAGTAGTACTAGTAAGGGGCAGTCGAGCCCGGTGGCGTAGTAGCTTAAGTCTGCGCCTCGCAGCCGGAAGAGACAGCACATAGGTGCGCGGGTTCGAGCCGTCCCACCGTTGCCCCACATTTGTATCGTTATGGGGATCGTCCGTCTATGAAGCAATGTGACAGCAACAGTTCCGTAGACGTTACATCTTGGCTCAGGGTCAGCCCCCCAAAAACTTTACTTTACTAGTAGTTGTAGTAGTAGTGGGGCAGTAGTAGTTGTAGTAGTAAGTGTCGAGCCCGGTGGCGTAGTGATTTAAGTCTCCGCCTCGCAACCGGAGAAGACACATAGGTGCGCGGGTTCGAGCCCCACCGTTGCACATTTGTATTTATGGGGGTCCGTCTATGAAGCAATGTGAAAAACAGTTCCGTGGATGTTTAATCTTGGCTGAGGGTAAGCCCGAAAACTTTACTAGTAGTAGTAAGGGGCAATGACAGGGGTCGAGTGATCGACCTTCCCTCTTGTTTGTTTCGTCCTGTTTCTGTTCTCGCCGACAGAAGCAGAAGTGTGTGAAGGTACAGAAAGGAACAGCATACAGGCAGACATGCTACGAGGCAGGAAGACAACTTTCGATCATCTCCGATCATCATTGCCCTGGCGGCACAAACATGTGCATGATGGCGTAAAGCTAGTCACATGATTGTACGTGTAGCGAGCGCAGTATCCGCGTCGGTCGTCGTCGTCGTCATTAAAAGCCTAACAGACAGCAGAACAGCAACAACAGCATCATCGTCATCAGAAGCAAAAGAAAGGATAGACGAAGCAATAGTGGCTGTCGCTGGAGACACACACTAGATACAGACACTAGACACAGATACACGCATAGATACATTGATGTCGAAGATCTCGTAGATCTGTCGAGCGCGGTGGTGGCATGGTGGCTTGCTTCTGCGCCTCGCGACCGGAGGAGACACACATATGTAGCAGGTGCGCGGCTCGTCGGAGCTTCACCGTTGCACCGAACTGTGTTTATAAGAGGGGGTCGGTCCGTCTATGAAGCAATGCGTAAAGCAGTCTCCCATGGAACCACGTTAAATCTTCAGGGCTGAGAGAGTCAGCCCTGAAAGGATTTTTGTTTTTAGATCACATAGATCTATCTACCTATCATTCTATGTATGCATAGATCTCGTCGGTCTAGATCTCGTAGATTGCATGATGATGGTGGTGGTGGTGGTGATGGTGATGGTGATGATGGTGGTGATCACCGCCACAGTCGCTACCAGCAGCAGCCCCATCACCCCCATCCCCACCATCACCACCACCACCACCACCAGAAGCATTATCATTGTCATCCTCCTCGTCATGACCATCATGATGACGCTATTGGGGTAGAAAGGAGGAACACAAGCAGACGGCAGGGGGGGGGGGCGTCATTGAGAAGAGCGGAGGGCAGCAGATCGACGGCATTTCACTTCCGCCGAGACGCTCGTGCTCAGCGTGAGTGTGAGTGTCGAATGCGAGCGTCCGGGCCGGCGCCACGGCGACGCAAACAGTAGCGACGCAATCGCGACGGCGCGAAATCGCGAAGGCGACCTCCTGCTCCAAATTCCCTGCGGCGGGCGGACCGGGAGCAGGAAAGGACACCCCCCGCGCAGTACTAACGGTGGATATGGCGAGACGCCGTTAGGATTGGTGTTGATGATGATGATGTTGTTGTTGTTGCTGCTGCTGCTGCTGCTGCTGTTGCTGTAGCTGATCTTTGTGCTGCCACTTGAAGTCACCACCCGGCTCAGATACGTCACCGTCTCCGCCCCCCGCCCCCCAAACACACAACACACACGGCCGCGGAGTTAAGGCTAACCAACAGACATATAGGCTGGCCAAGAGTCAGACATATAGACCGACCAAGAGACAGATATATAGGCCGACCAAGAGACAGACATGGAAGCCGACTGGTGTCAGAGAGAAAGTAACAGTGGCATACGCGTAGGTCACGAGAAACGCGAATGCTAAAAAGGGATATAGACTAATAAACCGAATGCGATACAGACGCAAGGAGAGCGAGAGAGCGAGAGAGAGAGAGAGAGATGGGGGGAGGGGGAGAGAGAGAAGGGGTTGGCAGGATAAAAGTTGCCAATAAAAAGACTATATAAAGACGCCGATGATGCCGAGAACGGCACCGGTTGAGTGCGAGCAAAGTTAACTAGACGCCACAATGAGAAGCCAAATAAGCATAGGAGATGTTGGCTCTACTCCTCTCTCCTTCTAGTGTCGATGATAGCAGCAGAATAGGTTTTCGACAGAGTAGCACTGCACTGTCGACTCCCCCCTCCTCCCATTCTGCCGCTTCTGACTTCGAACTTCCACACTGGTCACTACTTGTGTAGGTGTACAGTAGGCGTAAATAATGCCGTCCTGAGCCTGACGGGAGGGGGGCGAGGGGGGGGGGAGAACGGAACCCCGGGGTATAAAAGGTGAGAAAAATCCAACATTAGGTGCCCATAGCTGTCGGTACCAGCACCGTATAAGGCGTTCCCCTAAACCTCCAAAATACAAAGGCGTGCGTTATAGAAGCGTCGGCATAAGAACGAATCACAATACATCCGTTTCTATTTTTCATTATTCAGCAGAGAATATGGACTTCACACTGTGTTTGTATCGTAGAAAAAACGAACCTTGGTAATTTCGGCTACCCAATTGTAACTATAATCGGCACTGCTTCCTCAATTTGGGCCTTAAAGTGGAGCACGCCACTTTCAGATGAACCCGCTGTCCCAATGGCGGCCACGTACGTGTGTCTACCTGAATTTGTTGCTAACCGGCTCAATAGCGACCCGAAGATCGTGGACCAAAAAAATCGATAGATTGTTGGGGCCATGAGTGCCTAACCAGTGTACATAGTGGAACAACCACCTTTGTTCTGTCTTGCTCCAGTGAGCTGTAGGTGCGCTATCCTGCTAGAAGATGGAATACAACCTTTCCGTCCATTCGCGGAACGCAAGCCTACGGAGCAATGTCTCTGAGTTTGCTCTGGGGCTCCTCAGACATTAGGAGTCATGGTCATCGTTCCCGCACGTTAATATTCCTCGACGGGATCAAAGAAACCTCTTCAAAGCTTTTGTATAATATAATTTTTAAGGTTGCATAACAATTGTTCAATTTACTTTACTCTCTTGATCTCTAATTGCTTAAAAAGCTGGCTGCACAAAGGCACCTGATAACGGCCGCTTTTCGATTATACTCCGCACTCTGTGGTGCCTGATTAGTCATCTTAAACTTTTTTGTTATATATGCTATATATATCTAACTCTTCTTCGCTCTTCGCCGCAATTCCATGATTCACGCTGCGCTTTAAGCAACAACTTTAAGAGTTAACGCTAGGTAAAGAACAAAACTCATATTTTTGTGGGTATTAGGGCGCCTGCAAGCAAAGGCTGTTAAAAGTGGGATGTGCGCTTTGAATCAGAATTAGAAAAAATAGCTATTCTGGCTTCCTTATGTATGTGTTGTTAGTTCCCACAATCTTTAAGCTATTATCATAGGTAGTGTGCTCGAAGACACACAATACTTAATCGTCAGCACCTATATCGCCCATAAGAACAGGCCAGCTGTAGATCCTTGAGATACCTTCTAGAGCGGGGGGTGAACAAAAAAAGGAGCCGCCAACTTTGACTAAAGCCATTCCTACGTCGACTACTCTTTTGTCTCAATACAACAGTTTGCCATGACGTGATGAGAACACGTTCTTCCCGAAGTGCCTCTGTCCGATCGCTTGTTGGCGTTTCGTTGTTACCGTCGTAATCATCATCATCATCGTCATCGCCATCATCATCACCAATATCAACCTCGTCGGATTAATGTAGCTCTGTCCGGCTTCCAAATTGATCCCCCCCCCTCCTGCCACACTTCTGGATGCCAACTAGATAGTATTCACCACGAAGGAGAACATTTTGATGTTGTACACCCAGTGTTCCCTTCAAACTTCAGTGTTCGTTGGCTTTTCTGTCCGGCCATGTCTCCCATCTTTTCTCTACCGGTCTTCCTACGCGATCGACAGGCCGAGGCTGACCTCTTAACCATCACCGGTCGTCATCATCATCAGGCCGAGCGTGCTGGATGGACAACGGTTGTGACGACCATCGGCATAACTTATTAATTAATACGACACACGAATATAACCCACACTACCCAGCCAGCCATCCATCCAGCCAGCCATACCATGCGACTGACTGACTAGGTCATCGAGCACAAAGCATCGAACATCGAACCTGTCCATCCTTTTTGGGGCTGACTCTCAGCCCAGAAATTTAACGTCCATAGAACTGCTTTCCGCATTGCTTCACAAACGGACCCCCATAAATACAAATGTGGGGCAACGGTGGGGCTCGAACCCGCGCACCTGCTATGTGTCTTCTCCGGTCGCGAGGCGCAGACGCAGGTCACAAACGCCACCGGGCTCGACAGCCCACACTAGCCAGCCAGCCATCCATCTATCCAGCCATACCATGCGACTGACTGGGTCATCGAGCACAAAGCATCGAACATCGAACCAGTCCATCCAACGGCTGTGTGCTGCTGCAGCTGCTGGATGGATGAATGGACTACCTAAAATAGAAGGACGCTGCTGTTGCGCTGTCACTGCCGCCGACGGCTGCACCAAATGATGCATGGTAATTCATGGATTGATCATGAATCTTCCAGCGGCGACGCTGTGCCAATTCCAATCCAGGAGCGACGGTTGACGTCGTCTCAAAGCCGAGCCAGACAGGCAGGACCGGTCATGCCCTCCAATAGAGAGGGGGGCGCTTGTCTCTCGTTCGTTCGTTCGCACATAGACAACACAGATGGACACATTGATAGGCAGATCGACTGAAAGATACATAGATAGATATACAGATACATAGATACGTACAGGCAGCGCCGATCAGAAGCTGATCATCATCATCATCGTAACAGGCAGCTGGAAAAGCGGGCCGGGACGGGCGGTGGTGGTGGTGGAAGAAGGAACTGTACAATCAAGCAAAAGAAAGAGGAGAACCAGTTGGAACAAAATCTGGACAGAGGGAAGCCACATTTTTTACGGCTGCTGCTGCTGATGCTGCTACAACTGCTTGTGCTGCTGTTGTTGAGATGTCCGCGTCGGCGACGACCGTCGTTGTTGTCGTCGTCGGTAATATCCGAATCTATTCAAGCGGTGTCAGTCGTCGAAGTCACTTGGCGTTCGCTGACGCGTTGTGTGCGGGTGGCGACCGCTATCGCGTTGGTGATACACGGCTGGGTGGTACACGAAACAGGAACATGCAGGACGAAGCTGTCCCCTAGGGGACACATCACCTGAATACGGCAGCTAGCTCATTCACGGAGTTTTCTAAATCGCTCAGACGAAGGCTAGAGGTCGCAACGCTTGCTCAAGCATACTTTGTCATTGTTGTTGTTGTTGTTGTATGTTGTTGGTGTTGTTGTTGTCGGCGTTGTTGTTAGTGGTGTTGTTGTTGTTGTTGTTGCTGTTGGTGGTGTTGTTGTCGGCGTTGTTGGCGTTGTTGTTGTTAGTGGTGTTGTTGTTGTTGGTGGTGTTGTTGTTGTTGGTGGTGTTGTGGTTGTTGTTGTTGGTGTTGTTGTTGTTGTTGTTGTTGCTGGTGGTGTTGATGTTTTCTGTCTGATGTCGCCGTAAGGTCCATCTGGTTGTGTCTACCGAATGGCGCGTTGAGACGTCTGCGCGGCCCAGGCGCACCATTCAATCCTGCCGCGACGAGGGAAGACGAGTGAAAGCAACGGCAGCGGCAACCAGAAGCAGAAACAGCAGAGGTTCTTGACGGGGGGGGGGGACTGGGGGGACGGGGGGGAACGACGTGCGACGTGTCCTCCCCCATGACTGACCCCCCTTCCCGCCCTTCGAAGAGACTGGCACAAGATACACTTTCCTCAGGCTCGAAGAGAGTTCTAGGGAGAGGCAGAGGACGGCGGGCAAACATGAGAAAGAGAGATACATAGAGAAAGAGAGAGAGAGAGAGAGAGAAGGGGGTCGGCCCATGCTTGCTGAGCAACGCTTTGAGCTTTTGTCGACAATGACGCCACAATCAAGTGAGTAAGTAGCGTGCTGTTCACATATGTCGTCGCCGTCGTCGCCACTATCGCGTCCACGCTCCATCGTGGTCCTGCGTCGGCTCGCTGTACTCTACGCAGCATCACCATCAGACTATCATATGCAGTACGACCCATCTACTCGCGTACACAAGAACAAAACGCTTCTCGAATCGTAGGTGTACGAACCGATGTACGAGACTAGCATTGCAACCGGCGCGCCATCGTATGTTGTCGCCATCTACACGGAGACGATCGCACACATAATTCGCATTGAAAGAATTTGTGAACAACATTTTCATACAGAAAAAAACCCAAATCGCTTTAGTTTTAATTGCCTTAATTTTGATACTGAACAAGCACGTCCGGCCCCGTTGGCTGATATCGCGGCAATGCCGTTTGCTGCCTGCCACATAATCTATATACATATATACAGTATATAAATATACTGCCCACTGAAGTTCACATAAAAATTATTATTGCAATTATTACCACTCACCGTTTGATGTGATATATATATATATATAAAGGGTGTATGTAATTATATGTAGGGTGTATAGGGCAATGTATTATTGTTGTGATACTATAGAGAAAAGAGCAAAATAACTACTTTTATAAATTTCACCTTCTTTTCTAAACAAAGCGTTTTCGCCCCACATCCCATTAGGAAAAATTGTTTTCTTGCCAAATTCTAGCAAGCCTTAAAATACATACATATTGTTATGTTACATCCTGTATATATATAACTTTCCGACTAGATGTCTTATCTTAATAATCCATCCTTAAGAGGATGAATTTTTGACCAAGCGATTGAATTGGCTAGATTTCACTAGGCACCGTGCTTTGAACTAGACAGCAAGATTCGAAACATTCCGGCAACTTAGCGATATAAGAAAGACCCCTTATATAACCGACGTGTTTATTTTGGCTCATTTGAGCTCCCGGTTGTATGTGGACCATAGTAATTATTTTAATACAAAAAAAATAAACAAGCACTAATGATGTTAAAAAGTCTGCCTAATTAATATTATATCATCTAATTAATATTATTAATTATTAATTATTAAAATAATTAATCACCTAATTAATATTATAGTTACAACACGCGCAAGAACACCACCACCACGACCAACAATAACAGTACAACATGGGTACAAATGACGTCCCAATAAAGTCGAATTGCAGACTCACTGATTCCAAACAGCCGGGTGCGTTCCAGGTGTTTGACGTCTCTTGTACATCGTGTCGTGTACATCAGGTCTTGTACTAGGGTGGCTGACAGTTACGTTCGGTGTCGGGTGCAAAGAGGATGTGTATGTGTCGGTTGTTTGTGAACGCTCTCTTCCTGTCCTCGGACGAGTATTTCCGTTGAATTTCGGTTTCGTGGGGCATCGACCGTATTGGGGGCGGATGTGTTATGGTGGTCGAGTTAGTGGGAGGTCATTTCTGATCATAGCTAGAAACCGAATGCTGGATTCCTGATGATGGCAACGAGGATAATAATAATAAATATTATTAATAATAATACACTTCAAACGGTTGCCTAGCCTTTCGCGCATACGCGTTTGTTTGTTTGACTACGTAGCAAGTCAGCATATAGTTTACTACGAGCATGGTAAATCATGATTACTTAAGTTAGCCAAGGGGCGGGGAGGGGGGGGGAGGGAAAGGGGATAGGCAATGAAAAACTACAAATAATGGTTTTAACTATGTACTTTTTTTCTCTGTATGACAGACTATTAGTACTAATTCTGCTAAAAGTCTACCTATACATACATCCGCACAGGACTCGCCCGATCAAGTCAGACATCACAGAGGTTCGCCAAGGTGGTGGCGGCGGCGGCGGCAGCAGCAGCAGCAACAACAACAACAACAATAAGAACAAAGACACCAACAGCACCAACAACAACAGAAGCAGCAACACCAACAGCAATAGAAGCAGCAACAACAACAACAGAGTAACAACAGTAAAAAAATCAGTAACAATAGAAAAAGCAACAATAAAAACAACAACACAAGAAGCAAGAACAATAACAACAACAATAGCAAAATAAGCAACAACAACAAAGAAGCAATAGCGACAACAAAAGAAGGAGCAACAACAACGAC
>QVRM01005355.1:27500-32119 GCA_003439945.1 Dermanyssus gallinae
AAGCTTGATTCTAAGCATACGCCGCCGCTACTTCTGTGGTTAATTCTAACTGACCCAAAAAGCTCAATTGTTTAGCCGATTGTAAGTGCGGCCGCTCGCCATTCACTGTGGAGTGGAAAAACTCCGGATTTTTCCATACTGTCGGCCATACAGCGGTGACATTTTCAGCCAAACGAGAACTCAATGGAACGCATGGCACATTAAATATATATATATATATATATATGGGACCGTCTTCTCCGGATGCCAAATTTAATTTAATTCAGTAGTTACTTATATATACATATCCTATGTATATATATATATATATATATATATATATAGACCTGTCTGCTAATTTTGGAATCGCACTCGCCTTAACATTTCAAAGGAAATATAATTATTTCCTATTTTGATAAAACCCAGCTCACATATAGCAAACATTAAGTCAGCAAATCCATGTTAACATCACACTGAGGAGCACTTATAAAACTAATATATTTCACTAGGTGAACTGACCGTAGCGGCCTACATTAAAAAAGATTCGAAACACTTATGCCTTACCTTTGCAAAGTAGGCCTTCTCATAAATTCATAGTGTTTTGCTGCCTATCGTGATACCATTCTCCACAGAGTATACAACTGACGCAAATATGTGCACTCAGAAAAGCAAATGCTGCTTGTGGGCAAGGAAACTGAACAGGCTCTCACCCCGTTTTCCAGAAACTTCTCATTGACACGTACGCCCTCGGCTATCGTGCACTAGCCAGCACGGGCGTTCGCCATATCATTCACTAACGGAAGAAGCACAAGCGGCGCCTATACGCGCATCCTCATGAGGACCACGTGGTAATGGCGTTTAATTTCGAGTCATCTGGCGTTTGGGGCAAGGCTACACTCAAACTAACAAAAGAGTTTAAGAAGAAGCTCTTTGAGGCTACAGGGGAGCCAAGATCGACTGCGTTCACCTCCGACCGAGGGTGTCATTGGAACTACGGAGACAATGCCAAGATGATGATGTTGAGTGGTCACAGACACTCAAGCAATAATTATATAGGCAATATTATACACGTTATATATATATATATATATAAATATAAATATATATATATATATATATATTAGTAATTGCGATACATGTACATATTTATATTATATTCGAAAGTCTTGTTCAAATCAAATTGTATTATTACTACTACAACTACTGCTACTATTGTATCGACATTCATACCAGCCACTCGGATCGGTTAAGCCGCAGATGTTTTTTTAGAGATATCAGCCGGGGGTGTTTATCGTTATGAGACAGCGCAAACAAATTAGGTTCGTTCGGCAATTCTTCGGCAATGGCACCGTGGTGTAATCAATATCGAGCGGGGTGCGTGGATGATATATTATATATATATATATATATATATATATATATATATATATATATATTCAGTAAGAGTGAGCCTGACAGGTAGCAGAGAAAGACAGCGGTGGTGACAGAGCAGCAGCCTAGGCGGTTCCGCGTCTTTGTTGTCTAGTCGTCGTTATCGCCTTACAAGTTGGAACGAAACATAACTTTGTTTGATACTTTGGTAGCGTTCGGCAGAAACTCGAAGATACCTAGCACCAAATACATCACATTGAGGTAAGAAACAATGTAACTTGCAGAGCAAAGTGGCCTAGTGGCAAAGCCAGTTGCCTTGCAATTGCGAAGTCGGCAGTTCAAGACCTGGACCGGCCACCCTTACATTGGCTTTCATGGTTTCCCCAAATTTTCTTATTCAATGATTCCGACAAGGTAAGGAGTAGATTATAATCGACTATGATTGGAAAAAAAAACGGGGAGCACAGATGTCTCATTAAAAAAGATGGTGCATTACCTACATCTACCTTCTCCCCCCATCATTATTGGTTTATAGCTAAAACAAACAATTAAAGATTTTATCGCTGCTCATCAATTTCAATCAATTGTAGCACAGACTTGGCAGCAATCACATCACATACGTCAAATAAGTATTTAGTAGTTTGTTTCATACCTATATATATATATATATATATATACATATATATAGGTATAAAACAACCTACTAAATAGTTATTTGATGTATGTGATGTGATAGCTGCAAATCAGTGCTACAATTGATTGAAATTGATGAGCAGCAATAAAATCTTCAATTGTTCGTATCATATATATATATATATATATATATATATATATATATTATAAACGTCACATATTACATATTATTAGCGAGCTTTGACTCGAGCGAGCTGGGTGGGTGGCGCACCATCGGGACATGCGACGAGGAGCGATTTCGTCGGTGATCACGAAGACATCATTCGCCGGCCTATAGGCATTAGACGACGACACGCATTTGTCGATGGCTGCTCGATGAACAGCCAAACGGAAACAACAACCCTACCAGCGACCTAGTACTTTACTAGCTAGATGCATAGTTAGCCGAAGCCCTGAGAGAAGACAGGCAAGCGTCCGCGCCGCGCGGTCTCCCCTCAAGCTGATTCGGCCTCAAAACCGCTCGTTGGTCTGTACCGTGACCTTTTGATCACGATGGTTATGTCACTCTCTGTGTGTGTGTGTATGAGAGGGAGTATATCTGTGTTCGTGTGGGTGTGCGTAGGTATGTTATACGTTTGCACATATATATGTGCAAACGTATATAAACATTCATGTATATATATATATATATATATATATATATATAGATGCTGAAGTAAAGTTCATCTTCTTCTTCAGGTTGTCTTCACGTATATGTTTTTAATGTGGTTGTAATTGTCGTTGTTGTTGTAGTTGCTGTTATGTTTCTGATATTGTTGTTTCTGCTGCTGCTACTGTTTCTATTATTGTTTATAACATTTTTGTTGACATTTAGTAGTAGTAAGCCCCTGATATAAAAGGATAACTTGTGTATTTAGGTATACATTCCAAGCAAACAATAAATTAAATCAGTAGTAGTAGTGGTAATGTAGTAACTGATAATGTTGCTCTTGTTGTTGTTGTTGTTGTTGCTTTTAGTGTTACTGTTTATGCGGCTGAAGGACTGTCGGTTGTCATCATCATGTCCTTGGTGGTTGGTATTTACGGAAACCTTCGAATCCGCTTACTCATTGGCTGAGTTCTGATTGGGTGTGTTTTCAAACTTCGCTGATCAGCCAGCAATACTTAGCGGGCGCAAGATGAGGGTCCACTTCGCGGTCTTTGGCAGCGAATACCGGTCGAGATGCTGGACTTCATCATCAGCATCAGCATCATCGACAGTAGTAGTAGTAGTAGTAGTGTCGAGCCCGGTGGCGTGGTGGCATGCGTCTGCGCCTCGCGACCGGAGGAGACACATAGGTGCGCGGGTTCGAACCCCACCGTTGCACATTTGTATTTATGGGGTCCGTCTGTGAAGCAATGCGCAAAGCAGTCCCATGGACGTTAAATCTTGGCTGAGAGTCAGCCCCGAAAGGATTAGCACTAGCAGCAGCGTAGACGTCATCACTATTTTCGTCATCATCATCGTTTTCATCCTTATCTTCGCCATCATCATCATCATCATCATCATCACCACCATCACCACCATACGATCCTCCGAGCCTAAAGTTGCCATGATGATTGGCGAGCTCGCTGTCCGGGGTAGGCGGCCCTCCCTGTTGTTCTTCTTCCGGCTGGCTTCCGACAAAGCGCAAAAGAGAGGCGCGCGCTCCAAGCGAGACGGTTGCTTGGTTGGTTGGTTGGTTGGTTGTCTGGTTGCCTGGCTGACATCGGCCTTCCTCGACATCGTTGTTCGATGCGTATATGGTTCGCTTCCTATCGTCCTGCCTTCCGTTCGGCGTCTTGGCTAGTGGCGGTCGCGATGGTGGAGGTGGCCGTCGTCGTCGCTGCTGCCGCTGCCGCCACCGTAGAAATAGACGCTGTAGACGCTGGTATATGGTAGTTCGGCGTGGGACGATGATGCGGCGGCGATTCGGAACACGGAACGCTCCCGCCGCCGACGCTCCCGTCGATGATGACGACGACGATGATGACGACGACGACGACGACGACGATCAAGTAGACACTCACACACACAAAGACACACCTACGTAGCGCCTAATGAGCGCGCCGCCGAGAACAAGATCGCACGATAACACTAGATCACCCGTTCAGTGGAAGCCGAGAGAGACCATCCGCTCAGTCGGTCGCTCCGTCGGTCGTTCGGTCCATCGGTTGCAGCCGATGATGGCTCCGCGATGATGGCTTCATTGGCGGTTGAAGCTCGCGTACTCCGTATTCGAGTCAGCAGTTCACTATTGGCCGCGTATTGACGCTACCGTCAACAGCAACAGGTCGCGCCGTATCGCGTCCGTCCTCTCGCTGGCAGCATACTGGTACGAGTACGAGCTGACGAGCGAGCTAACGAGCGAACGAGCGAGCAAATCCGTATGAGATGAAACTGCTGCATGATTCATTCATCCACGAGTCGAGCCGTCTCGTGTATTCACAGTGAAATATGTGTATCCGAGGCGAGCACTGCAGGCGATTGGGCGAGTGTGCAAATGTATGTATTGTAAATGATTAATAAATCATCGCTCGAATATTTTCTATATGTAGATTGTTGCATGCCTACAGTAAGCTTATGGGTATATATATATATATATATATATATATAT